>JASFAX010000518.1:0-60463 GCA_030737875.1 Allium sativum | reverse complement strand
ACATTCAGCCAGCCTACATGTTTGTGCATGATTGGACATTAATCTTATCTCCATACTTTTCCCTTCTATAAATATACCCGTGCTGCATCAATTGTATCTCGTTTCAGCAAACAAGAAAAAAACCGGAAGCCTCAAATTCAAATACAACATACTTTTTCTCTGTGGATTCATAAAAAGGCACAATAAATCAAACCCGAACCAATATACTCACTCATTGATCAAACAATATCCCTTAAAATCGTAACTTTTTAGCAAAGGTGGTAATAGGAAGTGGTGTGCTCGACACACAGATGAATTTAGCTAGACTTGGCGCAGTGAGGTGGTACGGTGGGGCTGAGTGTGAGCACGTGTGAGATGTTGAAGGTGGGTTCATATCATTTTGGCGTAGGTTCTGGGTGTTTGTGCATTGGTGGCACAACGCAAATGGTGGGGTGTGTGAGTTCAGGTAGGGAACCCGACGCTGGGAAGGGGTCGACGTGGCGCTCAGGTGGTAGTAAGGCGGTGGCAGGCCAGAATGGTAGTGATGCGAAGCAATACGATTGTGAGCAGAGTGGTTGATTCTGAAGAGGGACTGTTTGCATAGTGACGTGGAGTTTCGGGTGTTCAATGGGGAGAAGCTGGCGGTGACGAGGGAGAGGCCAAGACGGAGCTCGGGTGATGTTATGGTGGCCAGCTTTAGGGCTCATTTGGGTTATTGAACATCGGTAGAGCGGTGAGTGGGATGGTGGGTTCGAAGTCATGTGTGTACGAAGGGACGAGATGAAAAAGTTTACAGAAAAACAGGAGAGTGGGCAGAACAAAAGTGGGGAGGAGAGAACCATGTAGCCATGTGATTTCTTTTGAATGAAAGAGGATAGTTTTCGGGGAAGAAAGAAATAGGTAGGGAAGAAATAAAAAATGTGTGTAGGTTGTACGAGGCAAATGGGCTTTGGGCCTTTTGGTTAAAGAAAAAAATAAGGAAAGGAAAAAAATATGAAAATGGGAATGTTTCATCGGATATATATGGAAGGGGGATATTTCGAACCACTGGAATTATACAACAATGGTAATAAACGTATAAAGCAATAAGCTAAATGAATCTTTCTTTTTCCAGTACAAGCGTGCGTGCTATAGACGTTTCAAACAGGGAAACACATGAAGTAATAGGTCTGGTTCTGGGTTCACACAGTGGTGAAGTTGAAAGGTGCGTGGGAGTGGGTGAAAATGCTTTCGAATGTGGCAGGTGCATGTGCAAAGCGAAGGAAGTAGGATAGTTGGTGCAAAGGAATAGAGTACTATAGCTACACGATTTGATTTTGATTATGGGTTGAATGATTTAAATAAAGGTAAACCCAATTTTTAAGCATATTTAAAATTAAAACCCTTCAAATATATATACATGAACTTTAATATGAATTCATATGATTCTAGAATTTGAGAAACTAAGGGCTTCGGGACTGTATCGACGTACGCTAGAACTTGGAGCTAATCTAATCAGTTATGGAAGCAGTGGAAATTTTAATTAAATTAAACACTTCTTTAATTTTAATTAAAACTAATCGTTTCGACGATGAATAAATCAAGGTGAGTTTAACTCACTCAGTTTATCCAGCTTATATTTTATATAAGCTGGAATTTTATTTTGTGTGAAATGTTTGCTAATGATTGATAGTTTGATATCTGTTAGCATGGATGCTAAATATTTTTAATATTTATTAATTAAATTAAATATTTGTTTAATTTAATTAAATTAGATTGCTATTTTAGCGATTGTACTCCAAACGAGGAAACTTACCTTGTTGGTTACGTTTATAGTAATATAAACGTATTTAATAAATATTTGGATGCTTGAATGGATGTTATTAATTGATTGTTGATCGTTATTAGTTAAACAGTTTATTTCTGTTTATTGTGATGAATATATTGTTGTATTGAAATTTAGGTAATCCATTGTGATGTAGGGAAGGACATGTTGTAGGAATCCCACTAGATTTCTCACTATTATTGATAATGTTTATCAATATGATTATATATTGGTATTGAATGTGGAATTGACTAGTATTTCATGGTTTGGTACTTTAGTAGACATTTGCCTCTTTAGTACAATCGGTAAAAATAGATATCAATGGGAATATATATAAAACAGTTTTTTGAAAATCAAATTCATAAAAATAAGATTGTAAATGATTTAAACTAACGAGACAAGTTATAACATGGTTTATAACCCTAAGTAATGATCTGGATGGAATTTGTTTTAAATTAATTATATTAGTTAATTGGAATTGGTTAATAAAATAACAATGCTTTGAGTTGATTAAGTCTACTATCTCTAACTAGAATCGATTATTCAATAGATTACTGAATTGTTATTTATTTTTAAAATCGATTATTATTTTGATGACTTTTAAAGGAGGATTTGCTATTCTAAAAATAGTAAATGGTAAGGTAAGCATATCTAATGATTTATTTAATTATTTATTTATTTGTTTTTTATTCAGATTAACGAATATATATATATATATATATATATATTAAAGATAAATATTTTGAAAGCATGGATTATAAGGCTATTATTATAATCGAAGTTATTTCGTAAAAGAAGTAGATCCTTACACCAAATCCGAGGATTGCATAAGTAAATATTTGTTGGTATTCGAAGTTGTGAACTCTATCTATTTCGAGGTTAATATTGTTGTTCTGTAGAGGTCTCAGAGATAATTATACCTTAACTTGATTGACTACATTGTCGACTAAGGAATAGTCAGGTTCGATGGCGAGGGTTGATTGATGAAGTGAGTTAATGAGCGTTAACGGTTTTAAAGACATAGGTAAAATGGAAATGGAAATGTTTTTCGAAGTTTAGTTAACCGATGATTAATTAAAGAGGCTAAATGATACTGAATATCAGTGAATTCATTTTCTTTTTATGGATGAATGGTTATTTATTTGATAGCTAAATAACCAACTAACAAAATCTAGCCAATACGATTATTGGTACGAAAAGACCAGGATCGAGTTTAAATTCAACAAACATTCCGACCAATGAATAGGAAATCGTGAAAGGTGCTGATTGAAGATGGAGCAATGAAGACCATGGATCTTCATAAGCGGAAGGATTACTTGTAGAATATTCTCTTTGTCGAAACTAGAGGTATTTTGACATGATTCAGACGTAAGTGGGGTTTTACAGATTTGCAAGGACTACTCGCTACTGATCCTTTGGATGCTATAGGAGGATGCCTTCGGTTCACCCTGTTCCTGGATGACTTTTATGGACGAATGTCTGACAGAGTATACCTAATAGATTACGGGTTGATTACCTCAAACGTATTTACATTTGGTGGTAGAGAAATTCATTTCCCTTAGCTTTATACCTGTATTATTTTTTGGGGAAATCAATTTGTGATTTGGCGGGTTTGACAATGTGGCCTTCAAAGTTAATGTTGGCATGCTATTCTAGAAGATAACATAGAATCAAGCATCATCAACCGGGAAATGACAAAAATCGGGCAGATAACAAAGCTAGTTCGGTCGCACCCAAGTAGGGTGTATTATCACCAATATAGAGAGAGTTCTTATTTGTTGTTCTTTCGATTTCGTATCTCCACGGAAGGACGATGGACCCTTAAAACCATCAGGTGATAATACATTCGGTCTACTCAAGCTAAATAAGTAACCGGTCATTTGCGGCCGTATTTCAACACATTCTTGTTGAACCCCTAGTGTATCCTCTCTAGAGTACGCTGATCGGAAGGTGGTCCCATACCTTGTCATAGTTGAAATCCATTCTCCAATAAGAGCACCACGGTTTTTGATTATATACTATGTATGTGAAGCGTGAGATGCAAGCATTCTATTATTTGGTTATTTATTTGATATAGACACTATTATAATATCATCGGATTTTCATATCAAAAATGCTTTGGGTCATAGTAAGGTAAAAAAACATCCATGTCTATGTGTGGGCTGGTCTTACTATAATCCTTTTCTTTCAAAAGGATTTTCTAAAGTTAAGCTGTAACACCCCGAATTTCAATTAACACTAATGGTTAGAAATTAAAGTATAATTAATCTCAGATGGAAGAACCAGGGGAAACGGGCTGCGTCATTGCGTTCGTCTCGGAAAAATATGCGAAATAGAGTCCGAGTTTTCGAAAATCGGAGTCCGTATGGCCCGGTTATGGCCCAAAGAAGTTTTAGGAAATTTAAATTTAAATTTCAGATTTGAAAAACGAGTTTGGAGCCAAAAGAGGAAAGGGGGGAAAAATTCCCGCCTAGCCCCGTGTCGACAGCCATGTCGACAGGGGTGTCGACAGGGGTGTCGACAGCCCTGTCGACAGGGGTGTCGACACAGGGTGTCGACCCTGCTGGTCTGGGTGCACCAGGTTTGTTCTTGGCTGAGTCTAGGGCTATGTTCTAGAGGGTTCCTAAATCTAAGGGTCCTAATCTAATCTAGGGTTAATCTAAGGGCCTAAAACACTTTCTAATCCTATAAATAAGACCCCAACCCTACCCTAATTCATTCATAATTAATCCTTGTAATTAAACTATGGCAAAATGCAACTTGATCATGGCCTCCACAAATCAATGAAGAGGGTTGCATGCTAATCACTCTCTAATCAACCTCTAATCCCTTCTTAGCATCTTAATCTTCTTCATTTGGTGTGCAAAATTGCTAGTAGTGAGTTTCTATCACTTTGATGATCTTTTGGTAAACTAATTAGATGAGATGTGATGGGATTTATGGTTTTATATGTGGGTTAATGAGCTTTGAATCATATGATATGATGTTAGCATTAACCTTATGTTTATGCATGTTGAGTATGTATGTTTATGCATGTTGAGTATGTAAGTTTATGCAAGTTTAATATGATGTATGTTATGTTTGCATGATGCTAAATATGCAAGTTGTGGGCTATGTAATCATATGCATGTTATGCAAGTTCATGGTGATATGCTATGCAAGTTACATGTATGTAAATATGCAAGTTACATGTTTGTTAATATGCAAGTTACATGTATGTAAATATGCAAGTTACATGTTTGTTAATATGCAAGTTACATGTATGTAAATATGCAAGTTACATGTTTGTTAATATGCAAGTTACATGTTTGTTAATATGCAAGATTCATGTTTGTTAATATGCAAGTCACATGTATGTAAATATGCAAGTTACATGTTTGTTAATATGCAAGTTACATGTTTGTTAATATGCAAGTTACATGTATGTAAATATGCAAGTTATATGTTTGTTAATATGCAAGTTCATGATGACACATTATGCAAGTCTATGAGTTAATATGCAAGTTTGTTATGCAAGTGAATATGTAAGTTATGTGACATATTATATGCAAGTTATGTGACATGTTATGCAAGTGCATGTGCAAGTTATGTGTTTGTTAATATGCAAGATGGCACCTTTGAACATGTTCATTCATATGCAAGTTGACACCTTTTATATGTGTTATATCATGAGAACGAAATTACGTGGGAACGATGGGGTAATTAAATGCATAGGTTAATAAGATTGTGTGAAATTAATATAATTATGCATAATATAAAATAAATGAACATAGTATGGGAATTTGCCTATTTAGTTAGGTGTACCCATACTATGTGTTGGGAATTTACCTATTGAGTTAGGTCTACCCCATGGGAATTTACCTATTGAGTTAGGTCTACCCATGTTAAGAAAAACTTGATTAATTAGGGATAATTAATATAAAATTATGAGGGTGATTAATTAGGTGTAATTAATTGACTAAGACACGAGGTTGGACTCAGTTGTAGCGTAAAACTGCCCGGACCCAACCGGCTTAACCAGTTGCTACAAGTGTTAGCCCAATGTGAGAGGTCTTAGGCACAAACTAAATACGTGATTAATATAAAGACACGAGGTTAGACTCTGTTATGACATAAGGCTGCCCGGAACCAACCGGCTTAACCAGCGGTCATAAAAGACAGTCTAATGTGAGAGGTCTTTACAAAGGTTACGTTCTTAATTAATTAATTAAGAAACACTTAACCACATTAGCATGTAGAGGGACATGAGGGGTTAAGTGGGTGCCTTGGGTGGCATGAAAAAATCTAGTGATTGCCTTGAGTGGCAATAGAAAATACGATTAGAATACTTAACCAAAGTGGAAACATGTAATTAAAACATGATTAAAGGGTTAAGTGGGATATACTAGAAAGAGGGACAAGCTTAGGTGGGTAGCTTGTGGAGGCCCATTTCAACCAGTAACCCATACGTATCTTTGTGGGCTCGACCCATGTCGAGGACGGGACACGCATACTGGGCTTGACTGTAAGAGGCAAACGGGTTAGCGGTGGCAACGCAAGTCCAACGGGCTTCATATGCGTGAGTGGGCCCGGGCTGGTAGGTAAGCCGTTGTTGCATCGAGTAGATATAAGCCGTGCACCGTTAGTTTTATCAGGTTTCCACGTTGGGGAATGGTACACCCCACGGTGGGGCCAGCACGGGTATCTACGTTAAGGAGCCGATCGAATGGGGAGTAGTGTGTACACCTGGTGGATTGTAGGGCCCTGTGGCGCCTACTTGGACACCTAGGGGTACGCAAGTACTATTAGGTTAATTTTATAAGTCCTTGGGTGGGATCAACTTTTAAGTTAGGAACGACTGGTGTGGTGCAGTTTAGTAATTTACCTTAGGAAGGGTAGATGCGTCTTTATCCTTTATCTTAGTTTAGTTGACTGTTAGGGTAGCTATTCATCCCTATATGTTACCGTATATCAATTCATGTCTTCTCTGGTTACTTTAACGATTGTATTGTTGAAGTTATAGGACTCGCTCAGACTTATGTCTGACCCCGTTGTTTTTATCTTTTTCCCAACCCTCAGGTCCTATGGTGGATCCTAGCAGTAGTGGAGCTTGATCGGATTGCTGTTCCAGTCTTTAGGAGCTTGGGTAGATGTAAAGCTCCAGTTATCCAGTTATCTTTCCTTTTGTTTTGGCTATTGTATGAGAGTGGGATTATGTACTTCTTTATTTTGATGGATATTGTACTTGACTTTTATTGTGGGTTTATGATGTAACCAGACATGTTTTACTTCCGCTATTATGAGATGATGTTTTAAAATTTCAAGTACTATTTATATCTGTCTTGTTGTAAATTTTTTTTTCTGTTCTATATTCACTAAAATACTCCACCGATGTTATGGCATTCCCATTGTGAGTGATCATAGCGGGAGTGGGGTGTTACACGTGGTATCAGAGCTTAAGGTTACCAGAACAGATAATTTTTTTTTTTAAAAAAAAAAACTATTTTCTAAGAGTATTTTCGAAGAAAGTATTTTCAAAAGCATGTCTTTTAAGAGAAAAAGTTTTTGAAAAAGAAAAGCATAATCCCCAATAGCCATATCTTTATCTTTCGGAATCTCCTTTTTGAATCTTTCCTCTCTCGTTTCAGCATGGCTGAAGATCTTAACATCCCGGAGGGTTTAGTTATACCACTATGGTATAGGAGGTTGCAAGAGGCTAGGGCCGCGGCTGCGGGTCCAGCCAATGCTACTACACCAGAGTCAACCGCTCCTCCTCCTCAGCCTAGAGTGGATAATTTTGCTAAGGTTTGCAAGGAGTTCAAGGCTATAGGAGGAAAACCTTTTCTAGGTTCAGAGACTTTCGTAGAGGCTAGAGATTGGCTTAAGGAAGTGGAAGAGTTGCTAGATATCTTTGAAGTGGAAGAGGGAAAGAAAGTCAAGTTGGCGGCTTGGTTGATGAAGGGAGAGGCCTCATTCTGGTGGGAGGTCACTAATGGAGAACGCCCTGTTGACTCTTGGGCAGATTTTAAGCAAAGGTTTGGGGCTAAGTTTCTCTCAAGGGCGGAAGAGAATCTGTTTATGGAGAAGTTCTTGAATTTGAAGCAAGGGAATCTCACGGTGAAAGAATATGTCAACAAATTCAATCAATTAGCAAGGTTTGGCATAGAGTTGGTGAATACACCGGAGAAGAAGGCTTTGAGGTTCGTTAGAGGCTTGAACGAACCATTGCAAGGAATAGCTATGACTCACATTCCTATGGGGGCCACCTTTGAGAAGCTTGTCTACATGGCACTTATGCATGAGGATGATAAGAATTCTAAGGCACCAGAGAAAAAGGGGGATCAGAAGAAACCGCAACAACAACAACAAGGCAAGGGTGGAAGAGGCAATGGTGACAAGAAGAAGACAAAGAAGAAGTGCTTTAATTGTGGGACACCAGGGCACCTCAATAAGGATTGTCGCAAAAAGAAGAAGACCGGTTGCTTTCATTGTGGTGAAGCAGGGTATCTTGTGAAAAACTGCCCAAAGAAGGGGCAGAAGACGGGGTCTACCTCAGGAGGTCAGGTGCAAGCTCTTATAGCACCACCTCAGTCAGGGGGGCAAGTTCAGGTTCTCTCAGTTCCACCGATTCAGCAGAGAGGTAGAACTATTTCCGTTGAAAGTCTGGTTTTTCTGTGTGATCATCCAGTTCGTACTTTGTTTGACTCTGGCGCATCGCATTCTTTTATCTCATCATCGTTAGTTGAGTCACTGCACTTAGACACCAGTCTAGTTGATGATCCCTTGGTTGTTTCAAACCCAATTGGGGGCTCTATATATCTGTCTATGATATGTTTGGGTTTGAAGATTTCTATACTTAGCGTTGAGTTTAGATGTGATGCTTTTGTATTGGGCTTCACGGGCTATGGGTTGATTTTGGGCATGGACTGGTTATCCAGTAATGGTGCTGTTCTTGATTGTGAAAGGAGAGTTGTCAGGCTTATGACCCGCTTGGGTAATACTCTCGAGATCTCTTGTAATCCCATGGAATCTGTTTTGCTAAGTTATCTTGAATCACTCGATGCTTCGGTCGAGAGTTTGCGTTCTGTCAGAGTAGTCCGGGAATATCCGGATGTGTTTGAAGAAGTAAAGGATTTGCCTCCGAAGCGGGAGATAGATTTCAGAATTTATTTGGTGGATAATGCCAAACCAGTGCGCCACATGGCTCCTCGTGAGAGAAGAGAACTTCATAAGCAAGTAGGGGAGTTGCTTATGAAGGGGTTCATAAGGCGAAGTATATCGGAGTGGGGAGCTCCAGTAGTGTTTGCCACGAAGGCGGATGGGTCCCTCAGACTTTGTGTGGATTATAGAGAACTTAATAAGCTCACGAAGAAGAATAGACACCCATTACCGAGAATAGATGATCTCTTTGATCAGTTGGTTGGCGCCTCAGTGTTTTCGCAAATGGACTTAGCTACAGGGTTTCATCAGTTGAGAGTGGCGGAGGACAGTATAGAGAAGACTGCTTTCCGGACTCCGGATGGTTTTTATGAGTGGCTAGTGATGCCATTTGGGTTGACAAACGTCCCTGCATACTTTGTTGATCTCATGAGTAGAGTGTTCAGAGAGTATCTGAATAAGTTTGTAGTAGTTTTTGTGGATGACATCTTGGTCTTTTCCAAGAGTGAAGAAGAGCATGCCTTACATCTCAAGGAAGTGTTGGAGACTCTTCGAGCGCATAGTCTTAAAGCTAAATTCTCTAAATGTCATTTTTGGAGAAGAGAAGTGCGATTCTTAGGGCATGTGGTCTCTAAGGAAGGGATAGCTGTGGATCCCGCAAAGATAGTATCTATCCAGGATTGGAAAGTTCCTAGAAATGCTACCGAAGTAAGAAGTTTCTTGGGGTTGGCAGGATATTACAGGAAGTTCATCAAAGACTTCGCGAAGATATCAGCCCCATTAACCCGCTTGACGAAGAAGAATCTGGCTTTCTTATGGGACGTAGATTGTGATGATGCTTTCCGACGATTAAAGAGAGCTTTGACCACCGCTCCAGTTTTAGTGCTCCCTGATGGGAGTAAGCCGTTTGTTGTTTATACCGATGCTTGTGGGACAGGATTAGGCGCAGTCTTGATGTAGGAGGGAAGGGTAATAGCCTATGGAGGGAGACAATTGAGAGTGCATGAGAAGAATTACCCTACCCATGATCTAGAGTTGGCCGCGATTGTTTTCGCACTTAAGTCTTGGCGCCATTATCTTCTTGGTGAGAGATTCGAGTTGTTCACCGACCATAAATCATTGAAGTACTTATTCTCTCAGAAGGATTTAAACTTAAGACAGCAAAGGTGGATGGAGTTCTTAGCATCCTATGATTTCGAGATAGCGTATACTCCTGGCAAGGGTAACGTGGTGGCGGACGCCTTGAGTAGAAAAAGGCTATCTTTGAGTCCATTGTTCGTGGAACGGCGAAGCTTGGAGTTTCTTTCTTTGTTTGACTTCAGACCTTCTGTTGATTTTGTACCTGGTTTGTTGGCATCCTTGGAGGTTAGACCTACTCTTTTGAGACGGATTGGCGAGGCTCAGCGAGACGACCCACAGTTGGATGAGTTGGTAGAGGAGCTTATGAGGGGGGAGTCGTCCAGCCATTTGGGTAGATACACCATAAATGATAAAGGATGGTTGCATAGAGACGGTAGACTTTGTGTACCACAAGATGAGGGTTTGAAGAAGGCTATTTTGGATGATGCACATCGTTCAAGAATGACTATTCATCTCGGTGGAGATAAAATGTACCAAGACATGAAGAGAGTTTTCTTCTGGGCCGGTATGAAGAAAGATGTGGCCGAGTATGTGGCTAGATGCTTAGTGTGCCAACAAGTTAAAGCGGAGCAAAGGAAACCCGGTGGGTTGCTACACCCATTGGAAGTTCCGCAATGGAAGTGGGATAGTGTCTCGATGGATTTCGTCGATGGGTTACCGAGATCGAGGAAGGGCAATACGGGAATTTGGGTTGTGGTAGACAGACTTACCAAGAGTGCCCATTTTATACCCGTGAAGAGTAAGAGGACCGCTCCATGGTTTGCTTCAGTCTATGTTAGAGAGATTGTTAGATTGCATGGCGTACCATCCAGCATTGTGAGTGATCGAGATCCTATCTTCACTAGTGAGTTTTGGAGAAGTTTGCAAGAGGCGGTAGGGACTCAGTTGTGTTTGAGCACCGCATATCATCCTCAGACGGACGGTCAGACCGAGAGGGTGAACCGTATCTTAGAAGATCTCTTGAGGCTTTGTATCTTGGATTTTGGAGGTACATGGGAAGAACATCTTCCTTTGGTGGAGTTCGCATATAATAACAGCTTTCAGTCCAGTATTGGCATGGCACCTTTCGAAGCTCTTTATGGAAGGCCTTGTCGATCTCCTGCATGTTGGTGGGAATCTACGGATAAGATCTTGCTTGGGCCAGATATGGTTAGAGAGACTTCAGAGAAGATTGATTTGATTCGTAGAAGGATGAAGGCAGCGCAAGATAGACAGAAATCGTATGCGGATCGGAGGAGGACGGATCTTGAGTTTGAGGTTGGGGATATGGTTTTTGTCAAAGTATCTCCATTGAGAAATGTTGTTCGCTTTGGGTCCGTTGGGAAGTTAGCACCGAGATTTGTTGGACCGTTTCCTATTAAGGAAAGGATCGGACGGATGGCATATAGGGTGGAGTTGCCCGACAGACTTAGTGGTGTTCATGATGTATTCCATGTATCACATCTGAGGAAGTGCTTACATGAGACCGCAGAGGTGGTAGAGCCGAGCTTGCTCAGAGATGTAGAGGTAGAGCGTGATGCGACGATTCGACGAGCTCCTACTCGCATCCTTGGATCAGAGACTAGGAAGTTGAGGAACAGAGAAGTTCAGCTAGTTAAAGTGCAATGGGGAGATGACGAAAGCAATGCTACTTGGGAGACGGAAGCGAAGATGCGTTCTTTGTATCCATTTCTTTTTGAGAGTATGTCTTTTAACTTCTCCTTTATTGCTTGTCTAGTACTTATCTTATCTTTAGTATGTCCTCTCGTTAGTACTATTTGACCTTTAGATAGGGTAAGCCTATGGTTGAAACATGTGTTTGAAACATGTTCTGGTTGATGGATGCATGTGGATGCAATTGATTGCTAGTGGTTGCTCGTGGACGCATATACACACACATTAGGCACTAGATCGGCTCAGACACTTCATGTGGCATATTGCATAAATGGATGTGGTAGATAAAATTGATGGATGTATCATGGCTGTGTTATCATATGGATGATGCATTTTTGTGTATGGTTGTGCACGCATGTAGAAATTTGTATGTGTCAATAGGGTTTCGCATACATATTGGATGCATGGCACTATCATGGTTTGCATTAAGGAGGTCGACTGAATCAGTAGACCGCCTGATTTTGCATTAGTATACGGACATATACACACACTTTCTGCATATGTCATGCATCATTAGAAGTTTCTAAGGATAATGGTTGCTTGTGGTTGATGGTTTAGTAGATGGTTGTTTGGTTGGTAGGATACGTTCTTCTTAACTTAGAGATTTCGAGGACGAAATCCTTTAAGTAGGGGAGAATGTAACACCCCGAATTTCAATTAACACTAATGGTTAGAAATTAAAGTATAATTAATCTCAGATGGAAGAACCAGGGGAAACGGGCTGCGTCATTGCGTTCGTCTCGGAAAAATACGCGAAATAGAGTCCGAGTTTTCGAAAATCGGAGTCCGTATGGCCCGGTTATGGCCCAAAGAAGTTTTAGGAAATTTAAATTTAAATTTCAGATTTGAAAAACGAGTTTGGAGCCAAAAGAGGAAAGGGGGGAAAAATTCCCGCCTAGCCCCGTGTCGACAGCCATGTCGACAGGGGTGTCGACAGGGGTGTCGACAGCCCTGTCGACAGGGGTGTCGACACAGGGTGTCGACCCTGCTGGTCTGGGTGCACCAGGTTTGTTCTTGGCTGAGTCTAGGGCTATGTTCTAGAGGGTTCCTAAATCTAAGGGTCCTAATCTAATCTAGGGTTAATCTAAGGGCCTAAAACACTTTCTAATCCTATAAATAAGACCCCAACCCTACCCTAATTCATTCATAATTAATCCTTGTAATTAAACTATGGCAAAATGCAACTTGATCATGGCCTCCACAAATCAATGAAGAGGGTTGCATGCTAATCACTCTCTAATCAACCTCTAATCCCTTCTTAGCATCTTAATCTTCTTCATTTGGTGTGCAAAATTGCTAGTAGTGAGTTTCTATCACTTTGATGATCTTTTGGTAAACTAATTAGATGAGATGTGATGGGATTTATGGTTTTATATGTGGGTTAATGAGCTTTGAATCATATGATATGATGTTAGCATTAACCTTATGTTTATGCATGTTGAGTATGTATGTTTATGCATGTTGAGTATGTAAGTTTATGCAAGTTTAATATGATGTATGTTATGTTTGCATGATGCTAAATATGCAAGTTGTGGGCTATGTAATCATATGCATGTTATGCAAGTTCATGGTGATATGCTATGCAAGTTACATGTATGTAAATATGCAAGTTACATGTTTGTTAATATGCAAGTTACATGTATGTAAATATGCAAGTTACATGTTTGTTAATATGCAAGTTACATGTATGTAAATATGCAAGTTACATGTTTGTTAATATGCAAGTTACATGTTTGTTAATATGCAAGATTCATGTTTGTTAATATGCAAGTCACATGTATGTAAATATGCAAGTTACATGTTTGTTAATATGCAAGTTACATGTTTGTTAATATGCAAGTTACATGTATGTAAATATGCAAGTTATATGTTTGTTAATATGCAAGTTCATGATGACACATTATGCAAGTCTATGAGTTAATATGCAAGTTTGTTATGCAAGTGAATATGTAAGTTATGTGACATATTATATGCAAGTTATGTGACATGTTATGCAAGTGCATGTGCAAGTTATGTGTTTGTTAATATGCAAGATGGCACCTTTGAACATGTTCATTCATATGCAAGTTGACACCTTTTATATGTGTTATATCATGAGAACGAAATTACGTGGGAACGATGGGGTAATTAAATGCATAGGTTAATAAGATTGTGTGAAATTAATATAATTATGCATAATATAAAATAAATGAACATAGTATGGGAATTTGCCTATTTAGTTAGGTGTACCCATACTATGTGTTGGGAATTTACCTATTGAGTTAGGTCTACCCCATGGGAATTTACCTATTGAGTTAGGTCTACCCATGTTAAGAAAAACTTGATTAATTAGGGATAATTAATATAAAATTATGAGGGTGATTAATTAGGTGTAATTAATTGACTAAGACACGAGGTTGGACTCAGTTGTAGCGTAAAACTGCCCGGACCCAACCGGCTTAACCAGTTGCTACAAGTGTTAGCCCAATGTGAGAGGTCTTAGGCACAAACTAAATACGTGATTAATGTAAAGACACGAGGTTAGACTCTGTTATGACATAAGGCTGCCCGGAACCAACCGGCTTAACCAGCGGTCATAAAAGACAGTCTAATGTGAGAGGTCTTTACAAAGGTTACGTTCTTAATTAATTAATTAAGAAACACTTAACCACATTAGCATGTAGAGGGACATGAGGGGTTAAGTGGGTGCCTTGGGTGGCATGAGAAAATCTAGTGATTGCCTTGAGTGGCAATAGAAAATACGATTAGAATACTTAACCAAAGTGGAAACATGTAATTAAAACATGATTAAAGGGTTAAGTGGGATATACTAGAAAGAGGGACAAGCTTAGGTGGGTAGCTTGTGGAGGCCCATTTCAACCAGTAACCCATACGTATCTTTGTGGGCTCGACCCATGTCGAGGACGGGACACGCATACTGGGCTTGACTGTAAGAGGAAAACGGGTTAGCGGTGGCAACGCAAGTCCAACGGGCTTCATATGCGTGAGTGGGCCCGGGCTGGTAGGTAAGCCGTTGTTGCATCGAGTAGATATAAGCCGTGCACCGTTAGTTTTATCAGGTTGCCACGTTGGGGAATGGTACACCCCACGGTGGGGCCAGCACGGGTATCTACGTTAGGGAGCCGATCGAATGGGGAGTAGTGTGTACACCTGGTGGATTGTAGGGCCCTGTGGCGCCTACTTGGACACCTAGGGGTACGCAAGTACTATTAGGTTAATTTTATAAGTCCTTGGGTGGGATCAACTTTTAAGTTAGGAACGACTGGTGTGGTGCAGTTTAGTAATTTACCTTAGGAAGGGTAGATGCGTCTTTATCCTTTATCTTAGTTTAGTTGACTGTTAGGGTAGCTATTCATCCCTATATGTTACCGTATATCAATTCATGTCTTCTCTGGTTACTTTAACGATTGTATTGTTGAAGTTATAGGACTCGCTCAGACTTATGTCTGACCCCGTTGTTTTTATCTTTTTCCCAACCCTCAGGTCCTGTGGTGGATCCTAGCAGTAGTGGAGCTCGATCGGATTGCTGTTCCAGTCTTTAGGAGCTTGGGTAGATGTAAAGCTCCAGTTATCCAGTTATCTTTCCTTTTGTTTTGGCTATTGTATGAGAGTGGGATTATGTACTTCTTTATTTTGATGGATATTGTACTTGACTTTTATTGTGGGTTTATGATGTAACCAGACATGTTTTACTTCCGCTATTATGAGATGATGTTTTAAAATTTCAAGTACTATTTATATCTGTCTTGTTATAAAATTTTTTTTCTGTTCTATATTCACTAAAATACTCCACCGATGTTATGGCATTCCCATTGTGAGTGATCATAGCGGGAGTGGGGTGTTACATAAGCAATATGGTTATTATTTAAATTTAGTGAGTTTTTTCTCATGCTGGTTCACTCGACTGATCCGTGGCGTTTGCAATGCTCGTGTCAGACCAAGTCTTTTTAGATTCAGTTATCAGATGCTACGAAATCCAAAGATGAGCTGGAGGAGTTTGGACACATGATATATATATATATATAGTACTTTTCCGCTGTGTGTTATATAAGAGGACATGTTGTTATAATTTTCCATGATGTATTAATGTACTCTGATGATTGTAAGTATGTTTCAAATTTCCAATAAAGATTTATTTATGTATTATATTTTTTTCCACTACGATGTGAGACTCTGTGTGGTATTGGTTCTTCTTC
Organism: Allium sativum; assembly: GCA_030737875.1. Lineage (NCBI taxonomy): Eukaryota > Viridiplantae > Streptophyta > Magnoliopsida > Asparagales > Amaryllidaceae > Allium > Allium sativum. The sequence goes on along the minus strand of JASFAX010000518.1, from coordinate 44,554 downwards.
TTATTCTTCTATTCTAATTTTTCTATCTTATCTTTCTTTCACCCTTTAACTTCTTTCTCTTAACTTTATGCTTTTCTACATAACTTGGGTTGACTTTGGTAGTTAAATGTAGGGTTAAATTGTACGGAAAAGTGGGACATTAAAGTTAGCAAGTCTGGATTGTTATGTGATGTCGCGCAATTGAATTCGGATTAAAATCGAACGTAACAAGGCTGACTAGCGGGACGCTCGAGAAGTAAACTCGCTCAAACTGACCACTTGGCTATGCACATAAGATGTGGGTATATAGCTGAGTTATCAGTTCGGGGATTCTATTCCTAATCCAATCATATTGTAATCAAGATTTGATTCAAGTGTTGTCTCGATGGTAGGCGATGACAATAGTTTTAGTTATGAAACTAAAGACTGTCATCATGTTTCGGACTGTTTGTCCATGAGAGCTTTGAGGGACTTCAAAAGCAACTTCTATGGTTCCAAGACTTCGGTTTGGACCATCTTCTCTACGTGGTGGGTTTGATCCCAAAAAATCGCTCTGCGGGTTGCAGAGAAGACTATAGTAGTGAGTACATAGGAATTGGTGGAGGAATGGTTCCCTCGGGCCTGCTTTCAGTTGCGTGCCTCCGGTTCTGCTTCCCAGTGTTCGCCCAACTGACTGGGAGGTAGTCGGAGCTCAGGTGGAGGCGAGAGGACATGACGACAGCGAAGTGAAGGCATTTTCTAAAAATGACCTTGGTGACCACTACGTCAATGTAGACAATTGTAGGACTGGTACCCCGGGCCTGCTTCTGAATGAATGCCTTTGGTTGTGCTTCCTGACATGCCCCCTGCTCAGGTGGAGGCGTGGGGCTATTAAGATAATGTAGGGGAGGCACTTGTTGGAGAATAGGGTTTTTTCGTTCTCGTTAAGCCTTCGATAAGGGAGGAAAAGTTGGGAGCGAGTCGCAAACTGGTTTCTCCGATGATGACCTCATGTACCATTGCATTGATAAAAGCAATGGTTCTAAGTGCTTGAGTGTTTTTATACTTTCCGAAAGTTGTAATCATGTAATGTGACTCGGCGTTGCACTTAGTCTCGAGTCGGTCGAATTTCCACTCTCGAGAAATTCAAGTCATGTGGAATTCGAACCGCATGGGGCCAATATACCAACTAGTGAGCATGCCTTAGAGTAGGTACGTTTTCCTAAGTTTCTTGGTCTTGAAGTGGTGCCGACAAACCACTGCTTGAGTACACCTAAGCATATATAGGTCAGGCTAAGTCACTTGGTCTTGAAGTGGCACCAACAGCTCGTTGCCTAAGTACGCCATATGTAGGAAGGTTGGGCTAAGTCCCTTGGGCTTAATGTACTTGTCGCTGGTCTCATGGTTGAGCTTGTATGATTGTATTTATGGTAGCAATACTTCGGAGATTCGTGGATAATCTCAAAGATTGAGGCTAATGTTTTGGCACTTCGCACAAGAACTACAACCAAGTTGGTTCTAATAAAATCCAAGGGACTCGTCGAAGTAAGAATGTACAATCAAACTACTGATGGAAAGTAAATACAATTAGGTTCATACTAGGTGTAACTCAAATAAGACGAGACGTGTGGCGCGATATTGACGCCTAAGTAGCTTATTGTTGTTGTATTCTTGTTGAGTCGAAAGGTAAATCCTGGGGATCTAGTTGTTAGTCATGGTCTTGGTATGTCGAAGTTCAGGGTAAGCGTCGGATGGCTCGGGAGCCTCTCATTAGGGAACCTATCAGTATTGCTCAAGCTTTCCTCTGTAGACGAGATTCTCGATGTTGTCTTGCAAGCAGCGACATTTGTTTGAGTCGTATCCGCGGGCGCTGTGGAACTAACAATACTTTATGGACTCTCTCGGTTCGTCCAACAGACCTCTAGGCTTTAGTTTCTTGTACTGCGCAGAGTGTTGCGGGTCTCGAGGTGTAACACCCTATAATTTTAAAACATGGCACAAGGGATAATTAAAGAATACTTAATTTTTAGAAGAAGAGTCAAGTGAAACGGGTTACGCCATTGCGTTCGTCTTGAAATTCTGCTTGAGATAGAGTCCCAGTTCGCATAAACAGGTACAGTATGAAGGAGTTATGGACGATGGAAGTTTGGCAGAACAATCAGGAAATGGGCTAGAACAACTGGCACACTTGTGAAGTGCGCCAGAACAAAAATGCACTGGCGCACCTAGGAAGTGCGCCCAGGCCGAGCCCAGATCTGCAGAATTCTGGATAGTTCCTTAATGACATGTCTTTTTAATCTGAGTGGTTCTGATGGTCTCTAATATAATCTAAAGGTCCTAATTCACCTAATACATCTTCAAATAAACACCTAAACCTAACCCTAATCTCATTTTACCTTAATCCATGGCGCCTCCATGCTGCTGCTCCATCTCAAATTAATTTAGTTTTTTCTTCTTCAACAATCAAAGAAGAGGTTATTCAAGATTAGATCTTCAAACAAAAAAGACTAATTCTCTTTTCTAAGAATCCTATCGCTGTGAGTTTATGTCACTTTCACATATAATTAAATTAATAAGTAATTGTGATAGGATTGTAAATTGGATCTAATGTTTATGCCTGTAAATAAGACGAGTCATATCAAGTTTTGTAATTTGTCCTTCTGATTCATACCTAGTTTCTATTGTCATATACCTATCTGATCTATTTTGTCATTATTCATTTCACATGCCTATTTATATGTTTATGCCAATTTTGATATTTGACTCTCTTCCCTTCTTCTTTTCTTTTTTCCTTTTGATATTAGGCTACCTTCGAGCCTAAGCATATTGCGTTGAGATTTACATACGAATAACGTTGGAATGATTGGGAAAAAGTTGGGAAATATGTAATAAAATGAGATTTGGCATAATTTGTTGATGGCTATGGAAATTGGTTTAGGCGTAACTTGGCATAAGTTGTACACATGAGATTATCGGCATAATTTGGATTAAAATTATAAACATAATTTAGATTGGAAATTATGGGTGATTGGAATATATTATAATCCAAGATTTGAAATTGGGACTTGAATCAAGAAAGTGATAATGATCGCCTAAGACACAAGGTTAGATCCAGATTGCGGTATAAGCCTTCCCGGAACCGCCCGGCATATCCAACAACCACAAACGGTAATCTAATGTGAGAGGTCAAAGGCAGAAATTAGATGCGTAATAATGCAAAGACACGAGGTTAGATTCAGATTGCGGTATAAGCCTGCCCAGAACCGCACGGCATATCCAGCAACCGCAAAACGGTAATCTGATGCGGGAGGTCTTGCAAGATTACGGTTATAATGAATTAATGAACACTTAACCAAGATAAGACATGTAGTAAGACATGAGAATAATAAAGTTTTAAATGGGTAACATGGGTAGCATGTGAAACATAATTAAAGCACTTAACCAAGATGAGACATGTGATAAGACATGGGGATATAAAGGGGTTAAATTGGAATTCCTAGTGGAGATCAAGCTTAGAAGGGAAGCTTGTGTCAAGTGTGTGGACCATTTTCAACCAGTAACCCATTGTAGTATCTATATGAGCTCGAACTAGGTCAAGGACAGGTACACACTTACTGGGGTTGATTGTAAGAGGTCAATAAAAAGTTAGCGATGGTAGTGCAAGTCCAAAAGAGTCATGTGCGTGCGTGGGTCCGGGCTGGTAGGTAAGATGTTGTTGCATCGTGTAGGTATAAGCTGTGCATTTCAGTAGTATTGGGGTTTCCACCTTAGGGAGTGGTACACCCTATTGTGGGACCAACACAGGTACCTACGAGTTTGGGAGCCAATCGAACGGGGAGGGTAGTGGGTACAACTAGTGGTGGTAGGAGCAAGTGGGCACCTACGAGAGCAGTTAGGAGTAGATGAATCTACCATTATTATGATTAGTAGGGAGGGATCATCTTTTAGTATGTAACTAGTATGTTGGTATGGTGCAGAGCATATCTTATAGTGGCTAGGAGCGCAGTCGATGTCCTATCTTGCTTACCTTGTTTACCTTGTCATATCTTCTTATGTTACAGTCATCTCTTATATCCAGTTTACGTTCTTATCCTATTACTTCACTGATTATATTGTTAAAGTCACTAGACTCGCCAGACTTATGTCTGACCCTTTTTGTTTCGCCTATTTTCTTTCTTTCCCCCCGGTCCTTAGGGTGAGATTAGTGAAGCTTGACTCGGATCTCTTTCTTCTTGAAGTGCTTGGAAGTGTTGAAAGTAATGCTCAGCTTTATCTCTTTTTCATTATGGCTATTTGGAGTGGGATTATGGTTTACTTTTATGTACAGTGATAATAATTTTGTTCAAGATGGATATTTGTGTACTTGCCTTTAGTGTATGGTTTTGATGTTGAAACCAGACATGTTTTGCTTTCCATTGCAATGAATTTTTTTTTTGAATTTTTAAGTACCATTATATATATCTATCTTGTGATGTTCTGTTCTATACTCTTATAACGCTCGATGAAAGTTAATGCATTCCCTTAGCGAGTGACATTAGTGGACGTGGGGTGTTAAACGTGGTATCAAAGCTGAAGGTTACCAGAACAGATAAAAGATTTTGAAAAATGTTTTCAAAAGCATTTTTAAAAAGAAGGTATTTTCAAGAGAAAGGTTTATTATGAAAAACATAATCCCCAAAAGCCATATATCTTTCTTTCGATACTCTGTTTGAATCTCTTCCTTTTTCCTTTCAGGATGTCTGGGGAACCCGATATATCCGAGGGCATACAGATACCAGGCTGGTTCAGAAGGTATCTGAAGGCTAGGGCTATTGCCGTAGGCCCAGCTAACGTTCCTCCTCCCCCAGCTGCAGTTGTCGTTCCACCTCATCCTTCACGTGTAGACGTTTTTTCTAAGATATGCAAAGACTTCCGTGCGATGGGCGGAAAACTGTTTTATGGAACTGAGATGTTTTTTTAGGCTCAGAATTGGCTCAAGGAAGTGGAGGACTTGTTTGGTGTCTTTGAAATAGGCGATGGAAGGAAGGTTCAGCAAGTTGCTTGGTTGATGAAGGATGAAGTTTCATTTTGGTGGGAAGTGACGTATGGAGGACATGCAGTGGAGATGTGGATGGATTTTTGACAAAGGTTCGAGTTGTAATTTCTTTCACAAGCAGAGGAGAGTTTATACATGGTGAGGTTCTTGGCTTTGAAATAAGGGAGTTTGTTTGTGAAGGAGTACGTTAACAAGTTTAACCAGTTAGCAAGATTTGGTATGGAATTAGTTAATACACCACATAAGAAGGCTTTGAGATTTTCCAAGGATCTGAATGAACCATTACACCGGTTGGATATGTCGCACATTCCTATGGGGGCTACTTTCAAGAATCTTGTTGATATGGTATTGATACATGAAGAGGAGAATTGTGCTAATGTAGATAAGGCACAAGATAAGAAAGGGGTTCCAAAGAAGGAACAGAAACAACAAAAGAAGGGCGGTAAGAATAACAAGGGATCAGAGAAAAGAAAGTGTCACAATTGTGGAATACCTGGCCATTTGAAGAAGGACCGTAGGAAGAAGAAGAGGACTGGTTGCTTCCAATGCGTTGAGGCAGGACATATGATTAAAGACTGCCCAAGGAGGCGAGGATAAGGGCAAGGATAGAGGACAATATCTACTTCTGGAGGCCAGGTTCATGCTCTCATGGCAGCTGCGCAAAAGAGAGGTAGAAACATTTCTGTTGAAAGTTTGATTTTTCTTTTCGATCATCCTGTGCGTACTTTGTTTGATTTTGTCGCTTCATATTCGTTTATATCTGCTTCTGTTGTTGAGTCTCTACACCTAGATACTAGTATAGTAGTGGATCGTATTGTTGTCTCAAATCCTATTGGGGGTACGCTCATCTGTCTATGTCATGTCGGGATTTGAGAATATCTGTGTATGGCGTTGAGTTCGAATGCAACACTTATGTGCTTGGTTTCACGGGCTATGGGTTGATTCTACAAATGGATTGGCTAGCTAGGTATGTTTCCATTCTCGACTGTGAAAAGAGGGTAGTTAGACTGTTGACTAGTTTGGGGAATACTCTCGATATCTCATGTGACACTAAGGGTTCTGTTATGCTTAACTACCTAGAATCTCTTGACACATCTATTGATGATTTGCAATCTGTTCGAGTAGTCCGTGAGTATGCAGATGTCTTTGAGGAGGTTGGGGGCTTACGTCCAAAACATGAGATAGATTTCCGTATATACTTGGTGGATAATGCAAAGCCAGTTGCATTACCTGTGCGCCACACGGCTCCAAGAGAAAGGAGGGGGCTTAGTAAACAAGTGAAAGAGTTGCTTAAAAAAAGGTTCATAAGAAGAAGTATCTCGTAGTGGGGTGCTCTAGTTGTTTTTGCCACTAAGGCTGATGGTTCGCTTAGATTGTGTGTGGACTATAAGGAGCTGAATAAGCTCACGAAGAAGAACAAACACCCATTACTGAGGATAGATGACTTGTCTGATCAGTTGATTGGTGCTTCGGTTTTCTCGCAGTTAGATTTAGCTATAGGAATTCATCAGTTAAGGGTGGCTTAGGACATCATAGATAAGATTGCATTTAGAACTCCAGATGGTTTCTTTGAATGGCTCGTCATGCCTTTTGGTTTGACGAATGCACCCGCATATTTCGTGGACTTGATGAGTAGGGTGTTTAGGGAGTTTCTAAACAAGTTCGTGGTAGTCTTTGTGAATGATATTGTGATCTTCTCTAGAAGCGAGGAAGAGCATTCCTTACATCTTATGGAATTCTTAGAGACCCTTCGAGCACATCAACTCAAGGCTAAGTTCTCCAAATTTCATTTTTGGAGGAAGGAAGTGAGGTTCTTAGGGCATGTCGTCTCTAAAGAAGGGATAGCAGTGGATCCCGCGAAGTTAGTGGCAATCCAAGATTGGAAGATTCCAAAGAATGCAACGGAAGTAAGAAGTTTTCTTGGTTTGGCGGGCTATTATAGAAAGTTCGTCAAGGACTTTGCTAAGGTATCAGCCCCACTTACTCGGTTAACGAAAAAGAATTTGACCTTTTCTTGGGATGTTGACTATGATGATGCTTTTCAATGATTGAAGAGGGCATTGACGACAGCTCTAGTTTTAGTTTTGCTGGATGGGAGTAAACCGTTCACAATGTATACCGATGCTTGCGGGACAGGGCTTGGTGCCGTTTTGATGCAAGAGGGAAGGGTGATATGTTATTGTGGAAGGCAGTTGAAGGTTCAAGAGAGGAATTACCCTACCCATGACTTAGAATTAGCTGCCATAGTTTTTGCGCCTATGTCTTGGCTCCATTACTTGCTTGGTGAGAGGTTTGAGTTGTATACAGACCATAAGTCACTAAAATACCTGTTCTCTCAAAAGGATCTAAACTTAAAGCAACAAAGGTGGATGAAGTTCTTAGCATCCTACGATTTTGAGATTGCATATACCCCTGGCAAGGGTAACGTTGTAGCTAACGCCTTGAGTAGAAACAAGTTGACTTTGAGTACTTTGTTTGTCGAGCGGAAGAGTTTAGAGTATATATCTACCTTTGACTTTAGACCCTCTATCGATTATGTACCCGGTTTGTTGGCATCATTAGAAGTGCGACCTACGCTTTTGGGACAGACAGGTATAGCACAGCGAGATGACCCACAGCTGATAGAGATAGTAGACAAGCTCATAAGAGGGGAGTCTTTGAGCCATCTTAGTAGGTATACTATAGATGGAAAAGGTTGGTTGCGTGAAGATGGGAGACTTTGCATGCCACGAGACGAGAGTTTGAGAAGGACAATCCTTGAAGAAGCACATCGTTCTAAGATGACCATACATCCTGGTGGTGACAAGATGTATAGGGATATGAAGCGAGTTTTCTTTTGGGCCAGAATGAAGAAGGAAGTGGTTGAGTTCGTTTCTAGATGCTTAGTGTGCCAGCAAGTCAATGCTGAGCTAAAGAAGCCTGGTGGTTTGCTTCACCCTTTAAAGGTTCCACAGTGGAAATGGGAGAGTGTTTTCATGGATTTCGTCGATGGGTTTTCGAGGTCAAGGAAGGGTAATATGGGGATTTGGGTAGTAGTAGATAGACTTACCAAGAGCGCCAATTTCATTCCCGTTAAGAGTAAAAGAACAGCGGCATGGTTAGCATCTATTTATCTCTGAGAGATAGTTCGTCTACACGACATACCTTCTAGTGTCGTAAGTGATGAACATCCCATTTTCACTAGTGAGCTTTGGAAGATCTTGCAAGAGGCGGTAGTTACACAATTGTGTTTGAGCACCACTTATCACCCTCAGACATACGGCCAAACAGAAAGAGTGAATCGAGTTCTAGAAGATCTTTTGAGATTATGCATCTTGGACTTTGGAGGAACATGGGAGGAGCACGTTCCATTAGTAGAGTTCGCCTATAACAACAGCTATTAGACTAGTATTGGCACGACACCTTTTGAAGCTCTATATGGATGACCTTGCCGATCACCAACTTGTTGGTGGGAATCTACGAATAAGATTTTTCTTGGGCCCGAGATGGTTAGAGAAACCTTGGAGAAGATAGACTTGATTCAAAGATGCATGAAGATGGCACAAGACCGGAAAAAGTCATACGCAGATAAGAGACGAACCGATCTTGAGTTCGATGTTGGAGACATGGTTTTTATTAAAGTTTCACCATTGAGGAATGTAGTTCGTTTTGGATCTGTAGGGAAATTGGCACCAAGGTTCGTAGGGTCATTCCCCATTACAGAAAGAATTAGACGGATGGCCCACAGAGTGAAGTTGCCTGAGAATCTTAGTGGTGTCCATGACGTATTTCACATGTCGTATTTGAGGAAGTGTTTACACGATACTGCAGAAGTAGTAGAGCCGAGCATGCTTAGAGAAGTGGAAGCAGAGCGAGATGTTACGGCTAGACGAGTTCCTACATGAATCCTTGGATCGGAGGTCAAGAAATTATGCAATTGAGAGGTCAAGTTGGTTAAAATCCAATGGGGAGATGATCAAGGAGATGCGACTTGGGAAACGAAAGACAAGATACGTGCGTCGTACCCTTTCCTTTTTGAGGGTATGTTCTTAACTTCTCCTTTTTCTACCGCTTTGTTTATACTTGTTCTATCGTTTAGTGTATCCTCTCGATTATATCTTCGATCTTTAGGTAGAAAATCCTATGATTGTAAACATGTGTTTGAGACATGTTATGTTTTGTGGATGCAAGTGAATGTAAGTGTTTGCTGGTGGTTGCTTGTGGATGCATTTACACACACATTAGGCACTAGATCGGCTCAATTACTTTCATATTGCATATGGGTGAGTATGCATATTTAAATTGATGGATGTATATTGAATGTGTTATCATATGGATGTTGCATTTAGATGAATGGTTGTGCACTCATATAGAAATGATATGTATCATTAGGATTCTTTTGCGTACATAATGGACTCATGGCACTATCATGATTTACATTAAGGAGGTCAACTGAATCAGCAGACCGCCTGATTTTAGATTAGGATAAGGACATATACACACACTTTGCATATGTTCATGAAAGCATTAGAAATCTTTTAAGGACAATGGATGCCCATGATTGATGGATGAGTAGATGGATGATGGATGGTAGGACATACATTCCTTTCAGCTTCGAGATCTTGGGGGCGAAATCCTTTAAGTAAGGGGAATGTAACACCCCGTAATTTTAAAACATGACATAAGGGATAATTAAAGAATATTTAATTTTTCGAAGAAGAATTAAGTGAAACGGGTTATGCCATTGCGTTCATCTCGGAATTCTGCTTGCGATAGAATCTGAGTTTGCGTAAAACAGATATAGTATGACGGAGTTATGGATGATGGAAGTATGGCAGAACAATCTGGAAATGGGCAAGAACAACTGGCGCACTTGTGAAGTGCGCCAGAAAAAAATGCACTGGTGCACCTGGGAAGTGCGCCCAGGCCGAGCCCAAATCTAATGGTTCGCTGATGACGTGTCATTTTAATCTGAGTGGTTCTACTGGTCTCTAATCTAATCTAAAGGTCCTAATTCACCTAATACATCTATAAATAGACACCTCAACCTAACCCTGATCTCATTCAGCCCTAATACATGGTGCCTCCATGCTGCTGCTCCATCTCAAATTAATTTAGTTTTTCCTTCTTCAACAATCAAAGAAGGGGTTATTCAAGATCATATCTTCAAACAACAAAGCCTAATTCTCTTTTCTAAGAATCCTATCGTTGTGAGTTTATGTCACTTTCACATATAATTAAATTAAAAATTAATTGTGATAGGATTGTAAATTGGATCTAATGTATATGCCTGTAAACAAGATGAATCATAACAAGTTTTGTAATTTATCCTTCATATTCATACCCAATTGCTATTATCATATGCCTATCTGATCTATTTCGTCGTTATTCATTCCACATGCATATTTATATGTTTATGCCAATTTTGATGTTTGATTCTCTTCCCTTCTTCTTTTCCTTTTTCCTTTTGATATTAGGCTAACTTCGAGCCTATGCATATTGCGTTGAGATTTACATACGAATAACATTGGAATGATTGGGAAAAGTTGGGAAATATGTAATAAAATGAGATTTGGTATAAATTGTTGATGGCTATGGAAATTGGTTTGGGCATAACTTGGCATAAGTTGTACACATGAGATTATAGGCATAATTTGGATTAAAATTATAAACACAATTTAGATTGGAAATTATGGGTAATTGTAATATATTATAATCCAAGTTTTGAAATTGGGACTTGAATCAAGAAAGTTATAATGAACGCCTAAAACATGAGGTTAGATTCAGATTGTGGTATAAGCCTGCCCGGAATCGCCCAGCATATCCAGCAACCGTAAACGGTAATCTAATGTGAGAGGTAAAAGGCAGAAATTAGATGCGTAATAATGCAAAGACACGAGGTTCGATTCAAATTGCGGTATAAGCCTACCTGGCATACCCAGCAACTGCAAAACGGTAGTCTAATGTAGGAGGTCTTGTAAGATTATGGTTATAATGAACTAATGAACATTTAAGCAAGATAAGACATGTGGTAAGACATGGGAATAATAAAGGGTTAAGTGGTGGTAACATGGGTAGCATGTGAAACATAATTGAAGCACTTAACCAAGATGAGACATGTGATAAGACATGGGGATAAAAAGGGATTAAATGGGAAAATTCCTAGTGGGGACCAAGCTTAGGAGGGAAGCTTATGTCAAGTGTGTGGACCCCTTTCAACCAGTAACCCATTTTAGTATCTATATGAGGTCGAACTAGGTCGAGGACAAAGACAAGGACATGCTTACTAGGGTTGATTGTAAGAGGTCAATAAAGAGTTAGCGATGGCAGTGCAAGTCCAATGGAGTCATGTGCCTGCGTGGGTCCGGGTTAGTAGGTAAGACGTTGTTGCATCATGTAGGTATAAGATGTTCATTTCAGTAGTATCGGGGTTGCCACCGTTGGGAGTGATACACCATATTGTGGGACCAGCACAGGTATCTACGAGTTAGGAAGCCGATCGAATGAGGAGCATAGTGGGTACAACTAGTGGTGGTAGGAGCAAGTGGGCACCTACGAGAGCAGCTAGGAGTACACGAAGCTACCATTATTATGATTAGTAAGGAGGGATCATCTTTTAGTATGTAACTAGTATGTTGGTACGGTGCGGAGCATATCTTGTAGTGGTTAGGAGCGCAGTCGATGTCCTATATTGCTTATCTTGTTTACCTTGTCATATCCACTTATGTTACAGTATTCTCTTATATCCAGTTTATGTTCTTATCCTGTTACTTTACTGATTATATTGTTGAAGTCACTAGACTCACCAAACTTATGTCTGACCCTTTTTGTTTCGCCTCTTTTCTTTCATTTTCCCCCTAGGTCCTCAGGGTGGGATTGGTGAAGCTTGACTCGGATCTCTTTCTTCTTGAAGTGCTTGGAAGTGTTGAAAGTAATGCTCAGCTTTATCTCTTTTTCATTATGGCTATTTGGAGAGGGATTATGGTTTTTCTTTTATGTACTCTGATAATAATTTTGTTCAAGATGGATATTTGTGTACTTGGCTTTAGTATATGGTTTTGATGTTGTAACCAGACATGTTTTGCTTCCCGCCGCAATGAATAAATTTTGAATTTTTAAGTACCATTCTATATATCTATCTTGTGATGTTTTGTTCTATACTCTTATAACGCTCCATGAAAGTTAATGCATTCCCTTGGTGAGTGACATTAATGGACATGGATTGTTACATGAGGTGAATGTCTTCGAGGGAGTCGTTGAGTTGAGTGTACTTGCGGAAAGATGAAAGTCGGAGACACTTTCTTTTCTAGATGTAACCACCTCTGTTGTTTCCAGCTTAAGCAAGTTTATGCAGAACATTAAGAGGATTCATTAGAGCTTAGGACTTCATCTGGAAGTAGGTTGTCAAAGCAAGAAGCTCGATTCTTTGCGCTTTTTCTTAGCATAGGAAATAATTGGCACTCTCATAGAAGACATCCTAAGTCTTATGTTTCTTTTGATTACTCCATGCTTTGAATTCATAATCTGGGATTACACCCTTGGTAAGTTGGGCCAAGACTGTCCGGGGACTCGGGTCTTCGACATCTGCTAAAGAGTTGTCAAATCTCTCAAGGTAGCTTGTCATAGTTTCTTCGTTGTTTTGATAAATGTGCATGTCGAATTGCTTGATTAAATCCCAAGCGAGCAAGTCGAAGGTTGAGATGGTTCTTGGTGGAAGTCAAGTGAACCATAAAAGTGGCATGCCTTCTAGAAAGACGAGGAAGACCTTACACTTCATAGCGTATGTGGCATGAGCAGAGTCCATAGCGACAAGTAATGGTTTATGAAGTCTCGAGGGTCAATTTTTGTAACAACCCAAATTTTATCAAATAATAATTAATTAATGGATTAACTAATTGATGAATAAACTGATAAAATAAATATTAATCAGAAAAATATTGAGAATTAAGCAAAATAGATTTCACATTTGCGTCCGTTACAAAATTCTTATTCATATAAACTTTTAGTTTGCGTAGATCAGACAAGAAATGAGTAAGTTATAATCAATCAAAGTTTGAAATTAAATTAGAGAATTTAATTAATAAATATAAAATAAATCAATAATAAACGGGAAAATATGCCTTTAACTGGGTCGACACACGGGCTGACCTATGTCTAAGGTAGGTCGACCCAACTTTGATCTGTGTTGATGTGTTGATGATGTATAAGATACAATGGAAGTGGACAATAAATTCAATGAACCTGGACACCTAACCCTACTATAAATAGCCTCCACCATCAAATCTTCAATACTCCATTTCTCTACCTCTCTCAAATATTCTCAAATATAATTTTAACAGGGTATTAGGAGCTTGGTTTTACACAAATTTCTTGGGGATATTCATAGATAGAGAGAATTTACCAAAGCTTATTAATTTTGCTCTAATTTTATGTGAGTATTACTATGATTATGACATTTCTTCTAAGTTAATATTAAAATAGATACAATAGTGATTACAGCGATTAACAATCTAAATAAAAAGGATTTAAACAGTAAAATACATTGGATCTGAAAATTTGACACTTACAATGTTTATAAGTATATCTTTTACATGTTACTATTCATTTTAATTATTGTCTATCACTTATTCCTTTTTAGTTGTTATTTGTTTGTAAGTATATTCCTCTTCCTTATCCCATTCTCTATCATTGTTTTATTTACAATCCTTTAATGGCTAAATATTCATTGTGTTTGTTTCTAAACTTAGATCCATTTCTCCTTTTTCCTTTGTTTTGAGTTGAGCCTAAGCCAAAGAGAGCCTATGTTTTTATTGTTAATTTTGCATAAAATTAGAATAGTCTAAAATAATATTAATAAGCCGATTGTAGGCATATTCATATTTGGTAAAATATAAGCTGTAAATGAGATAATTTCTAAAGGAAGAATATGCAAACTTGTAAATTGGGAGAAGTCGTATTTAATTATGCATTTATTTGGAAAACATGTTATTTGACATTAATTTGTAACCATGTTAATTTAGCTTTGATTTGTAAAACATGTTATTTGACATTAACCTGGAAACAAGCTAAATTAGCATTGATTAGGAAAACATGTAATTTGACATTAATTTGTAAACACATTAATTTAGCATTGTTTTTTAAAACATGTTATTTAACATTAACTTGGTAACATGTTAATTTGGCATTGATTAGGAAAACATGTTATTTGACATTAATTTGTAAACATGTTAATTTGGCATCGATATTGGAAAACATGTTAATTGACATTAATTTGTAAACATGTTAATTTGATATTGATTTGGGAAACATGTTAATTGCAATTAATTTGTAAACATGTTAGTTTTGCATTAATTAGTAAACATGTTAATTTGTCATTTATGTTCATTAAAATGGAAAAATGTGTTCATTTGACATTAAATTGTAAAATATGTTCATTTGACATTTATTTGGGGAAACACGTTAATTTTATTTACCTTCATTAAAATGAAAATATATTCATCTAACATTAGATTGGAAAATATGTTCAATTTGGAAAACATGTTCATTTGACGTTAATTTGGGAAGCATGCTAATTTTGATGTTAATTCGGGAAACATGTTAATTGTACTTAATATGATATTAAGTAACCTGTATTTGGGAAACGTGTTTAATCAGAATGAATCATAATTAATTTGACATTAAGTAAATTGTATTGGAAAACATGTTAATTGGAATTAATGGTACTTAATTGGATATTAACATGCAAATGTAAAACATGTGAATTGGAGTAAGAGATACTTAAGTATACATTAAGTAAAACATGTTATTGTAACTTGACAAAAGTGACATAGTAATAAAAACGAGGTTGTAGATTACTTTCGTTGATTGCAATCTAGTAAATAACATGTTATGTCATGGGCTCATTAATGAACTTAAATCATGTAAATTTAATGAGCAAGATAAAAGGGGTTGTAGATTACTTTCATTAATTACAATCTGGGGATAACAGGTTGTAGATTACTTCCGTTAATTACAATCTAAGAAATAACAAGTTATGTCACTGGGCTTCTTAGTAAACTTAAATCATGTTAAGTTAAACCTATATGATTAATAAGCGAGATAAAAGAGGTTTAAGGTTACTTCCATTAATTACAATCCAGGGATATCAGGTTATAGATTACTTTCGTTATTTACATTCTAAGAAATAACATGTTATATCATTGAGCTTATCAATGAAATTAAAACATGTTAAGTTAAACATGTATGATTAATAAGTCAGAGGGGTCCTTTCCTTTGATATATAAAGGGATTGTAGAATTCTTAGTTAACGAGGGAGGGGGGTCGAGTCTCAAGCGGCTTATGTCGTATTGTGGAACCCGTACCAGTCAGTATTCATTGGTTATCAATGGGGCCTTGTACTAAGTAGGGGTCAAGGCACACTTATACTGAACTGGATAGTAAGAGGTTCAAATGAGAGATGGGTATGGGCGCGTTCCGGTGGAGTCATGAGCGTGCATGGAACCAAAACTGGAAGATAAGACGTTGTAGCACCTGTGTCTTTCTAGTTTATGGGTTCGGGACTAATTACCCCAAATGCCATAGCTCTCACATGTTATTCACGTCTGGAAAGCCAATCGATGGGTGGCATTATGAAATTCCTTCCTAATTACTTCTTTCTATCTAAATATATAGAAGTGCAAAACAATCAATCAGTTTTGGTGTGAACATTATTATCATCATTGTCTCTTGGATAAGAATAGTCAATCCTTTATGTCAATTCATATCGGTTACTGTTCACTTTTAGATATGTACAAATACTTACCCTTTTATGACACTAGAACCACCTATTTTCCCTAACACAGTGGTTGACCTGGTAGTCATGGAAGCTCACCAGTATTTATGTCTGACCCTTTTCCTTTCTTCCTTCCTCTTTTCTTTCCCCTATGCTTACACAAAGAAAGTGTATCATTCATATTTCTTTGTTAACTTTTTCGTGATGGATTTCTGCAAGACGGATTACTTTATGTTCTTTTTCCAGGGTTAGGTTGTATTTTTTGACTACTTAGGGGATAATATTATTTTATTTTGATATTGTTTTTGACTGAGATTTTAAGACATGACACTTTGTAACTATTTGGTTAATAAAAAAACATTTTTGTATTTATAAAATGAAAGTTTCTTCTTCCGCTGTAAATTCATTGTTTTATGCCTTATGAAATCTTAGTCTCTATGATGTTTTATGTCTTTATACCTACAATGCTCCATAGTTTCTTAATGAAATCCTCATACGGGTGACATTAAGGAATGTGGGCTATTAAAATTTTCCCTGAGTAAGCTTCTATTTGCGAAGTGTTGAAATGTGCGGGCCATTCGGCATTGAGTACATCTTCAGTGAAAGGATTACGCCTTGCATTGGTTTCTCAATAGTCAGGGACGTGGCCTTGTGGTTCCTTCATGATGCTGCAAATTAGATTAGTGAGAACAGGAGTTCGAATTTCCGCTGGATTCCCGTGGTCGTGATCCAACTCGGGAGTGTGCAGCCTTGGACGTTTTCTCAAATGAATGTTGTCTTTATCTCAAGAATCTTCGATTACGAACTTTTGAATTTGCGAAAGCCGATAATTGGGAACTTGGGCCTTCTTTGTTGCATGATGCGTAGGCATGACAAGTCGATCCAGTCGAGCGAGGGGTTGAGCACTGATCCATTGGTCGAGGTTAGTCCTAAGCTGAGAACAGTCGAGAAGACTGTTATTATGGAGAGAGAGGGAATGGAGTCTGTAGAGGCATAATTCGGTGGAGTCTAAATTCCCATATCTGTTTGAAGGCAAAGAATATCTCGTTTAGCATGTTGTTGAGGCTGTTGCGTCAATCCGAGATTTTGATTGATTTGTTTGACAAGGCTTCTTTGCGTTTCTCTCAATTTCCTTATAGTTTCATCTAATTGAGCTCAGTCGACTAGACTATCAGGATTGGAAGTAGTAGTGATATTCAGTTGGTCGGAACTTCGATGGATTGAGATAGAGGAGAGTTTTCTAAACCAGGATTAAATATAGGTAGTCCAACCATAGTGATTTTTTCCTTTGATACGATTATCGGTAGACTTGGTAGGTAAGTTTTGGAAGACTTAAGTAACGCTTCATGTCTCGGTGATCGAATGGTGGGAAAGACAAAGTCTTCGATTTCTTAATGGAAGTAGCAGAACGTTGAACGTAGGTGTATTATCCTACCTTCCTGACGTGCCAAAATGTTGACGTTGAAAAGTGATAAATGCCTGAGACTTCCATGTCAACAAAAATAAACGTCCAGCAAGGAAAATATGTGAGCTGTGGCGTAAGTATGCAGGGGAAAACGTTAGGTAAACGTCATACAGTATTTATAGTGGTTTGGCTCACCGCAGCCTACGTCCACTTTGGAAGTTTAGTGCTTTATTAATCAACATTTACAAATTACAATATGGAATCGGTACATCTTCGAATGTGCAAGAGCTGTGATAACTCCCATTGCTAAAGCGAGTGATCCCGCAGGATACGCCTAGAGGAGGAAGTAGTAGGCTTTACTTTGTGATCCAAGTGCTTGGAAAAAGAAGGAGGAGCCTTCTCAATTATGTGAAACCAAGTATATCCCTGGGGGATCGAGAGACAAGGATGTTCTCAAGAAGCTACCATGGTCATGCTGGTAAGGAGGTCCAATGATGGGTTTTATTCCTTTTTCCCGAAATGCCAAGGCAGGCCAAAGTGGTTCAAGTGTCCAAGATGGAGGTTCTCCTTCTTCTCGAAGTGATGGGAGATGCTTGAGAGGTTGTATGAAGGTAATATTATTCCTTGGATGACATGAGAACCAGGATACAACTCCTTTTACACTACAGAACCGTGCTTATTTATAGAAGAGGAGAGGCAGGTGAAGCAAGTGTGAGTAGGTTATAAGGCGTAAAGCCCATGCCCCACATTCCGTACACCAGGATCAGTATGACTCTTAGGGAGTTATTTTTTATTTTTCTTTGAACTTTGGGGGCATTAACACCCCACATCCGTTAAGGTCACTCACAAAGGGAATGCCTTAACTTTGGTGGAGAGTTATAGGTAAAAGATACAGATAAATTACAAGACAGACAAAATTAAAACAACGGAAAATAGAACTTTACTTTATTGATCAAATAGTTTGTACAACAATTATTTTCCAATACCAGAACATCTGTCTTACAAAATAAAGAAGCATAAAATAACATTTATATTCCCCAGTGTAGCGTGAGCCAGCCATAGCAATGGAAAAGAGAATCCAAGCAAAACTTCGACTAATTTTTAGCTTGGAAAGAAAACTGGGCTAAGTAGTAATATTCCTTCCTTGCGAACCTGGGGGGAGGGGAAACAGAAGACAAGAAAGCAAAAGAAAACAGAGTCAGACATAAAGTCTGGTAAGTTCAGTAACTTTCAGCATGTGAACAGGTAAAAAGCAACATGGCATGAATTAACTGAATACAAGACTACACCTTGATGACGGGAATCATAAGGTTAGCACAAGATATGATAAGGTAAGATAAATTGGATGCACTTCTATACTTTCTCTGCTTCGCCACTACCTTGTTATTTTAATTTCTATATCCCTACACCACCTAACTAGTAATCTGCATAAACTGATAAGAACAGATACGTGATCCCAATCCCCGCAATTGTGGTTGTTTCAGGTGTACATCTATTATTTATTACTTAGGTCTAACCTAGGGTTTTCTATCGAGCGCATTCTAGATCCAACCAGGGTTTTCGCTACCCAGGGCTACTGGGGTTTATGCTACCTATTGAACGTTTTTCGGATTTTAGGGTTTACGCGACCTAGGTCCAACTAGAGATTATTCTACCTACCGAATGATGCCCCCTAGTCTAGGGCACACTACCTAGAGCGGTATATGTTCCTAGACTTTTCCCCATATATGTGACGCGAATTGTTATCGCTGTCTAGATGCACATGTCCTCTGTACGTGCGACCCGAGTCTCATGGCAGGGCAAATCAAGAAACACGGAACTCGGTCGGGATCTTTCAGATATCTGCCGATGTAGATGCTAAGGTCTGTTTTTCCAGTGGCTATGGTCCCACCTGACCCCTCCCTCAACTAATGAAAGGCACACCTTGAAAAATGAGAACTATACGCAGGCCCTCTATGCCCCCACTAACCTATGGCCATCCGCAACCATAACTAGATAGCAAGTATACGGCCTTTTGGAGTTCTTCGCCTTTCTGCTTCACGTATCTCGATTCACTCAAGATGGTAGGTAGACGATGAGTTGCCATCACAGGGCTACTGGTCTCGCCGAATCATGTTGGTCCATCCTAGTCTTTAGGTTGCCTTATATTGCAACCAGGGCATACCCTTGGTTCTTCTAATGCAGGCCTTAACCTCTGTGAGCCCAGGTGGATCATCTACAACCTCACAGAGGGATATCAAGAGTACCCTCACGTCCCCTCGAAGCCGCGTGCTTCGTACCCCAGTTCGTTGGAGCCTTCTTTAAGATCAGATGGACGTTTGCTCCTTCTCGTACTCTACTAAGCTTTACTACTTAGTTCCCTTAACTAAGGTTTACTACTTAGTTTCCTGAACCGCCATTTTCTTAACTAAGGTCTACAACTTAGTCCTCTTAACTAAGGTTTACTACTTAGTTCTCTTTCTCGTTAAGTTGGATTGGTTAAGTGTCATTAGTCAATTCAAGTCAACTTAACCCATTCATTTTTCATGTTAAACTGGTTAAGTGTTATCAGTAGTTCATATTGACTTAACCCTACCACAAATCAAGTAATATTGTTTAAGTATTTCTTATTACTTAACCCCACCCCTTCATTTTTTTTGTTTAAGTGTTCCTTTAGTTAACTTAACCCTAACATCTGTTTAATTCACATGTTCTAATGGTTAAGTATTGTCCCTTCATGTTTTAACTTAACCTTGTTCATTTGTCACACTATGATGGCTAAGTGTTCTAAGTTTACTTAACTCTGCCTTCTAGTCTAGTTAACATATTAAATTGGCTAAGTGTATTTTACTTAACCCCACCTTCTAGTCTAGTTAACATGTTATAACGGTTAAACCTTTTCTTAACCTCACCCACTTGTTTAGTCAACATGTTATAACAGTTATTTAACCCCTACAAGTCGTGTCTTGTTAACATGTTAAGTTGGTTAAGTTTTCCTATGGACTTAACCCTCCCATTCTAGCTTAACTGTTTCTTAGCTTTAAATTGTTCATTTAAAGCACTAACCACTCACGTTAGATAGATATTGTTGCGGTCACTGGATGTGCTGGTCGATTCCAGGCAGATTTACACCACAACTCAGTTTAACCTCGGGTCCTTTTTGGGCTCAATGCTCTAACCACCCACATTAGATATGTATTGTTACGGTTGCTGGATTTTCCCGGCAGTTCCTGGCAGTCTTATACCATAACTCAATCTAACCTCTGGTTAGGCATATTCGTCTTTCCTAGATTTACATACTTATCCTTTTTGTCTATATGTAAATTGCTAACAACTCTTTTAAACAAATTTGGCCTATATCATATTTATTTGTCATGCCCACTAACATACCTATATTATAGGCCCAAATCTTGATTTACCTATCAATTAACCCAACTTGCAGTTTATACCAAATTAGATCAGTTCATGTCAAAACTAGATTTAATATTCTAGTTTATAGTTTATATCCAAACTTGGCTTACGTGCCAATTGCATACTTTGCGGTCAATTAACAATTTACCATTTTACGCCCAAGTCTAATATGCATGTAATATTTACCATTATAGCCAATTCAGATTATGCTAACATATTTGTTATGCCAAATCATCTTAATTAAGCTACGCCCAAATTCCCCCGCCGTAGTCGTACGTATAACATGATTCCACAAGTTTCTAGGTACTCATGAAATGAAACTAACAAAAGGAACAGGGGATAAGCACGAGAATTGACATAAGAGAATAGGCATGAAAAAGTGAACCAAAATACACAAATACAAAGATAATGGATCCAGTGGGTTTGGTGTACATAATAGAGAACCGGAATAAACTAAGCAAATTACACCCTAAGTATGAGATCCAACAAAATCAAGGGAGATATAGGTGATTTGATCCAACATAATGTCAGTTCGATATACAGTCATGATTTGTAACTATAATGTTATGGGCATAAGCAACTATCCGTAATAGTCATAGGCAATTAACCACAATAGTCCTAGGCAATTAACCACAAAATAGTCCTAGGAAATTAACCATAATAGTCATAGTCATGGCCTCATAGTTATGAATCTTAGTCATAGGCAATAGTCTTATGATCATAGTCATAGGCATAGTCTTATGTTCGTAGTCATAGGCAATAGTTTCATGTTCGTAGTCATAGGCAATAGTTTCATGGGACATGGTTTCATAGTCATAGTCTTGGGCAAAAAGTCCCATAATCATAGTCATTGACATATTGCCACAATAAGTTCTAGGCCATAATCGAAAATCAGATCCAGAGGCATATACAAGCACCGATTGAAATGAAAGGATTAGGCATATTCTCATATCCATTTAATTACATGTCACAAATAGATATAGGCGTTCAAATCTAAAAAGTAACTGGCTTACATTAATCGGTTTTAGAAAAGGCTAATAAGATAACATTGAGGTGATTTGCTATGATTCGCACGACGTTTCTCGAAGCCGTTGAATTAGCCTTTGCTTCCCTTCTTGAAGCTTTAACTTTATTTGAATCTCCAATATGCAATTCCTAGCTGTAGTCTTCAAGAATAGTCTTCGTGTTTTATTTTATTTTATTTGTTTCAATTATTCCAGAGGCAGCATAAGGAGAGAATAAAATGGTGTAAAGAGAATGGGGCTAGGGGGTTGTTTATATAGGATTAGGTGGACGAATCTAGACTGAATACGAGACCAGAAACATCAGAATGAACCCAGGCTCAAAACTGGGTTTCAGCACCAGGTCGACCCCCAGTCAACCATAGGGTCCACCTGGTCCCTGGGAGGTCGACCATAGTCTCGACCGCCAGGTTGATCTGGTCCTGGGCGGGAAAATTCCCGCCCAGTCTGCGTTGGGGTTCGAATTCGAATTCGAGCTGTTTTTCTATTCTGGAAATACTTGAAACTTCGGAGGGTCATATCTCCCTCATACGGACTCCGTTTCTCGAAAACTTGGACTCGTCTCCAAGCATAATTTCGAGACGAACATAATGGCGCAACCCGTTTCCCTTGACTCTTATTTTAAAATTTAATTGTACTTTAATTTGCAAAACTTAATGTTATAGAATTATGGGGTGTTACAGGGGTCCTTGACCTTGGTTGTTTTGTTGGCTTTTATCCTAGAAGCTGTGATGATTACATATCCCTGTGGTAGTGTGTTGGCTTATTGGGACCTAGTGTGGATTCATATCTCGGAGCTTCGCGGGGATCTGAAATCTTAGAGAAGGACGGAGTATGAAATGTTGAGGAGGAAAGAGGGATACGAATAGGCAAGGAAGACGGTGTGATACGAAGTGGGATTGGGAACTCAATTGGATGGTGTGGAGTTTAAGGATCGGCATGTGAGGGGATACAAAAAGTGATGGGTGAGCATTCGCTTGATACGAAAAGAGGAAGGAGGGATGTATGCCGATATGGGGAGTCACATTGTGGGGATATGAAATTTGAGTTATGGGATTTAGAGGAGTTATGAGGACAAGATATGAATTGACGATGAGGCACAATGCTAAAACCAAAGTGTTGGTTAAAGTTTGAGCAGCTCGGTCAAACCGGGGAGACTATTCTTGTACAACTACATTTGGGCTAGAGTCTTGAATGTTTCAGTAACACTTCTGGGCTATTGATCCATGCGATAGGCCGAGTTGTGTGGGTTCTAACTGCTTTTGATAGCTGGGCCAAAAGACCGTTTAACATACAGGTTAGTAAAGTATGTGATAGTAGTTGATAACTTCCTTTTCATGCTGATCTGCACTATTTAGAATGTTACTATGTTATCCTGCTTTGTGGCCGGGCCACTCAAAGCGCCGGTAGACTAGCATTGGTTGGAAATCACTCGGATGGAATGACAAAGTGTTGATGAGATCAGTAACCCCATGTATGAATGATTCGGCTCAGATCTTTGGAAAGCAGGATTTGGTGTACGCAAGGCACTGGGTCGGGCCTTGATTACTCGGCTCGAATTGAGCAGTTTTGCTTCAATTACAATGATTCGTTGAGGCGGGTCAAATCATCGGATCGGGTCGGGTCTCGACTCGCATGCATCAGCGGTTGGAGGGTCGAAACACAGGCACTATACTGGCTCGGGTCGGATATGGATGAACCCGACCCTCGTCAGCTGAACACACCTAGAAGGTTTGGCAACGTCACGGGGTCGGGTCGAATAACATAGACCCGATCCCCTCAGCTGAAGCAGCTGCAACGGTTTGAGAACAAAGACCTATTCTTGCTCCTGCTTGGTTGGATCGTGTTCCATATGTCATCCCATGAACTCATGATCTTCTCCACTAACTCCACTTCCAAACCTAGAATCATTCAGCAGCCTCTACGTGGCATCCGACCTGCTCAGTGAATACATCAACAAATACATGACTCGAAGTCATTTCTCGGGGAATTTTGGCATCTCTATATCTATCATATGCCATGGTTGTCACTTCGCTATGAATAACCATCCTCTTATGTAACCAAAACAGTGAATATTGAGAGATAAATTCATTGTAATCGAGTGCTACGAACAACCATCCTCTTATATAACCAAAACAGTGATTTCGGGGAGATAAATTCATTGTAATTAAGTTCTTGGGTGATTCAAAGCCTTGTAATTGTAATACTCTAGTGAATTAAGAAAATATAAAGTGCATGTAGTCTCGTTAACGCCGAATCACTATAAATATTATAATGACTATTGGGGTCATTTCTCATGTTCACGATTTTTGGCGAATTTTAAATGACCGTTTGCCCCTGGCGAATCTTATTTCACCCATAACTTTTGATTGGTAAGGAGATTCGACTTGAAACCACTTCCATTGGCTTCGGATGATGTTTTCTCTTTCCGTAGAGTGGTCATATTTATCAACCGGACTTACTGTTTGGGAGATATGGCTGAAACAAGGTTTGGAAGTGAAAAACAGCTTAAATGGGCTTAATTGGATAATTAGCAGCTAGGTCTTCTAGGGATTTCGGGATTAGGGGTATCTAAGGGTTGAAAGGGGCTAGAGAAACCCTTCTTTGTCATTTTTGCAGCCGCCTCTTTCATTTCTTCAACCCTAACAATGCCTTCTACCTTCTAAACCACCTCTAATCACTTTCCAATCAAAGATTAAGCTAAGCTACATCCAAATCAAGGCAAATCAACATCAAATCAGAGTTGGAGCTGCTACATTGCATAGGAATTCGACCCAAATATTAGAAAAGTTTCAGATTTAAGATTACTTGTGGCTAAGATGAGTGATTTGCAATGTTTTTCACTAATTACGACAAATTAGGGGTGATTAGTGTTAATTAGCGAAATTATAACTCAGAAAAAATTGGAAAAATGTTTAAAAATTCTTAAATATTATTTTATGCCTTTGTAATAAATTTGGGTTAATTTGGACATGTTTTGCTAATCATATGGTTAAATCGTGATTAAGGGGATTAAGGGGAAAAAATGGGTTGTGGGTATGTTTGATCAGTATTAACATGTTAGATTGTAATTTTGGTGTTTATGGTTGATTATGTATGTTGCTATTACTGTTTGGAATAATTCATGATTGTTTAGCAAAGTTAGAATGGCCAAAAACGCTGTCGTATGGCGTAAATAGCTCGCTAGGAAAGGAAATTGGTCAGTAACCTGTTCGTGGAGCACGCTCACGACCCGACCCCTAGGATCGTGAAGCACCCTCACACCCTAACCGTGAGGAAGAGGGTGAACCCTAGGAGAGCGATCGTGAGGAAGAGGGTGAACCCTAGCAGGGCGACCGTGAGGAAGGGGGCGAACCCTAGGATGGCGAGCTGTGAACTGCACCAAGAAGGAAAGGGAAAACCACTAGAACATGTCATGAGACGATGCTAGGACAGGGTCACGAACTGAGCCACTATAGTCACCACGAGTCGACCACATGCGAGGACCCACGGGTGGAGGAAGCTGACCACGAGCCGGAGGTTATGAAGCATCACGAACCGACCCAGGAGTGGAGGACCGTGAGCATGTGTCACAACTCGAACAGGGTTCCACGAGCAGATCACGAGCCGATGTAGGAAAGCGAGATCACGACCCGGACTAGGGAATCACGAATCGCACATATCTAAACTAATGTGTGGACATGTATGGAAGCATGGAGCTACGAAATGAACGAGAATGATGACCAAAAGCCCGAGATGGAAAGGTAGTCCAAATGAGAAGTTGTGACTCAGGATCCAGACGGGAACCAACGAGTTGACTTCATGATTGGACTTTACTGCGGGACGTGTGCAAAGGGGTTATCGATACCTATAATTTTACTTCACCACTGAGAGACGTATTAGGGGTTCGTAGTGATAGTTGTACGGGGTTGGACTCCGTCATGGCCCAAAGATTAGGTGACCAAATGAGTGGATATCGTATGCTTTACGCACTGAGTGAGAGATGTGAGGATGATTGCTATGTTTGATGTTTGCTATCACCATGTCATGCACACCCCATATTACTTTTACACTTTATATTAGTTTACCTTAGAATACAGTACATCTTGCTGTGCTAACTCTTTGGTTTCAGTTCCAGGTTGAGGTATGATTGGATTATACTTGTTATTGTTCTGTTTTGTTGCTTATCGCTCATACTAGACTTTTGTCTGACCAGAGTTTTATGTCTCTTCTTATTACTCTGGGTGCTCCTAAAAGAGCAAACTAGAGATAGGTTAAGTGGTAATGCGCGAGTAGCTGCCCGAAGACGAGCAGGAGGCTTCCACGTATGATATACCTATATACTCCCTGTGTTGTTGATGGTCACTGCTTGGGCATTAGTAGTGTACCTTTTCTTTCTTTTTCTTTAGAGACAGTAATTTGAAGTTGTAATAATGATGTTGGATCATAAGCTGTATTTTGGATTCTGCTACTACGAAGGTTATGGTTTAGTTTTCAGCTCATGCACTGTCTCGCCTGTTTTATGTCAAAGTTATGTTATTATTATATTTTATTCCATGCGCTGTGAGATATACTATAGGTTCATTTGGTAGTTTTAGCTTCAAACCCATTTTCTTTGGCGATCATCCCGTGCTAGTTGGACATCGGCACGGCGCATTTCGGGGAAATGTCGGCCGGTCCGGGGCGGGCCGTCACATTTGGTATCAGAGCCTAGGTTGCGTTGTTAACCTAGGGGAAGACATCAGGGAGAGATTGTATACTTATATGAGAGCGCGTATTTGTGACATTTTGATTTTCAAAAGCTATATATATATACACATACTATTAGTATATCTAAGGATGAAGTCGCACTGCACGGGTACCACATTGAGATGGTTAATCGTTTTCTCTTTACAGATTGGACGATGAGCCGAAATACGAGGAGTATGGGTTCTGGAGCTAACAATAGGAATGTCCCTGATATGAGGACGATGTTTACTGCCTTCATGTGAGAGATTCTTAGGGATGTTCAGGGAGTAGTTCCTAATGCTGCTGATGGTGGTGGTGCAGTAATGCAGGCGCCTAGGGCTGATTTCGCCAAGCTTAACAAGGATTATACTAGTCTTGGTGGGAACCCGTTCCACAGAACGGAGTCGGCTATGGAAGTTCAAGATTGGATTGATATTTGTTAGCGTATCTTCAAGGATCTGGGAATCGAGGATGCAATGAAAAGGAAGCTTGCATCCCGTCAGCTGCAAGGACGGGCTATGAATTGGTGGAATGCTGTTAAAGCAGCCACTCCTAAGTAACAAGTTACTTGGAATCAATTCAAGACTCATTTTAGTGATAGGTTTATCCCAACTGCTCAGAAATCAGAGTTGTTCAGGAAATTTTTGGAGCTTAAGAAGAATGGTAGGGCAATCTCGGTGTATATTGCTGAGTTCAATACCCTATCGAAGTATGTATTATCTCTTATTGACATTGCCGATAAGAAGAACGAGAAGTTCATAACTGGCCTAGATGAATACTTGGGGGAAAGGCTTATCAACTACATAGATGAGACGTTTGAGTCTGTTGTGGGGAAAGCATTGAGATCAGAGAGCCTTTATCCTAAGCCATAGACTAAGGTTGCTATTGCATCAACAGGAGAGCCAAAATAACAGGCAAGTGGTGGAGGCAAGAATAATCCCCAGAACAAGAGGAAACGTGACCAAACCAAGGATGGTCAGAATAAGAAGAATAAGAAAGATGGCGAGTGCTTTAGCTGTGGCAAGAAGGACCACTATGCCAGAGATTGTCAGGAAAAGCCTGGGGAAAGGAAGTGCTTCAATTGCGGCCAAGTGGGATATCTCAAGGATAAATGTCCACAACCTCCTAGGGAGAAGTAGATCGTGAAAGCATATGCTATCAACGTTGTTCCTTCTTCGTCGAATGTCCCAACTGCGGTGGAAAAGAAAAAGGGTGTTGTTATTTGAGGCTTTACTGGTTTTAGCATTATTTTGGGAGCCGATTGGCTCCAAGGGTATAGGGTGGTATTGGGTACCTACCTAGTAATAGCAATAATAACTGGAACTAAGGGAAATCTCGAAGCAATAAGATGTGTTCGTTGGTCGTGGGAATGCAACAAAGGTTAGGACGATTCAAGTTGGACTTGAACTCGTAAACAATGGTTGTTCGTTAATCTTTGAGACGCAACGAATAGGGAGAAAACTCATATTGGACTTGTGTTTGTGGGTAATGGATACTTGAGACTGGGTCTGAGTTTGTCGAAAGTCGCTAGCGATGCCGACTAGAGCTATAGAGAGAATATCATTGTTGTAAGTTCTAATTGTCTCTGAGAGGCAAATGTACGTTGGACGTGCAGTATTCTGGTTAGAACGAGGGTTGCCATTTACGCTTAACATATGGCATGGGCTGTCATGAGATCAACGATAGTTTCGAAGCAGGATTGACGAGGATAGCCTGAATTAGTTATGAGTGCTTAAGTGTTTGGTTGTTTCGTTCATATCATCTCATGTAGATTGTCTGAATTCAGAAGGAGATGTTCCTTGAGGGCTTGCATGATATTGGTTTAGGCCTTTGAGGCTTGTGCATGGGGAATGTCGAGTTTGACTAGGATGGTTTGCGTCAGATATAGGTAGTTGCTGAAATTTCCACTGAATAATGTCCTTGTTTACTCGAGGAATAAGGTGCAGCTCGGAACATGATAAGGTTGTTCGATGATGTGGAATGCCCCGAGTTGGACTCTATAGGGCTATGAGATGACTCGAGTTGGACTCAAGAAGGCCTCAAGGTAAGGAGATGACTCAAGTTGTACTCGAGAAGGTAGCAGGGTAATGGATTGACTCGAGTTGGACTCGAGAAGGCTGCAAGAAAATTACTTGGGTGGGACTCGAGTTGAAGATGGAGTTGAGGATAGCTCTTCTGATGGGGTGCCAAGGGATTGTCGATAGTTTTGAGTGTGCTAGGTGGACTCGAAGCAGGGGTATCTAGGGATGCCCATTTACCTTGGATCCGTTGGACGTGATCTAGTTATCCTTAGAGGATAAACGTACGTTGGACATGCCGGGCCTTCTATTAGCCCTTGAGATTGGTTGGACCAGTCATATGGGTATCGATATATTCATGGTTTTAGCAGGTGATAGATAGGACTTGTTTGATGAATGCTATGGTTGCTATGTTTGTTCTTATTTTTCTTCTCTTGAGTAGACTATTACCTGTAGGATTCTAGCGATGGGGAATGAAGAGAAGACGGTATACACGGATACCTGTGCTACCGCACTAGGTGCGATAGCTGGTACAATGAGTGGAAGACATGTCAGTTTAGATGTTATGTTTCTTGAATGGAAGTGATTGGAGCATATTGCGGGATATGATTTCAGACCTAAGTATGGATTAGATCTAGAGATGTTAACAAGTTTGATGATCAGACCGATTTTGATTGAGTGGATTGGTTCCACTTAAAGGGACGATCCTAACCTATCAGAAATCATCTCTAAGGTAGAGATGGGTATCAATGACGAGAGAATGATCAAGAAAGGATTGATCGAGGAGGTTGGCTTCGAAGGAGTAAGAGGCTATTTGTACCCAATGTAAAAAGACTGAGTGATGAAGAGATACGTTGGGAAGTTTATATCTAAGTGCCTGAATTGTCAGTTAATTAGAGCCGAGCAAAAGAAGCCAAGTGGTTTGTTACACTATTGGAGATTCCTGAATGAAAATGGAAACAAGTCTCAATGGATTTCATTGATGGTTTACCAAGGATTGGATCAGGTTATGATGGTATTTGGATGAATTGTGCATTATAGGATCTTTGAGAGCTTGTATATTGGATTTTGGAGGGTCGTGGGATAACCATTTGCATCTGGTTGAGTTTGCATATAGAAATAGTTATCCCCTCGTTAGTAAACGACATGCTAGGATAGGATTGTTAAGTTGTTATGTATGCTTGGTTGTTTGCAAATGGTTGATGGGCATGCGGGAACCTTTGTATATTTTCTTAGTTAAGGAATTTCGGGGGCGAAATTTCTTAAGAGGGGAAGAATGTGACGACCTGCATTCTACGCATCGGAGGATCGTAGAATATTTATTTTATTCTCATACAAAGTCATATAGTCGTGTAACTTTGGGAAACGACTATTGGGGTCATTTCCCATGTTCATGATTTTTTCCGAATTTTAAATGACTGTTTCCCCCTGGCTCCCATACCTTATGATTGGTAAGGAGTATTGACTTGAAACCACTTCCATTGGCTTTTGATGATGGTTTCTCTTTCCATAGAGTGGTCATATTACTCAAACAGACTTGTTGTTTGGGAGATATGGCTGAAATAAGGTTTGAAAGGTGAAAAATAACTTAAATGGGCTTAATTGGGTGATTAGCAGCTAGGTCCGTTAGGGATTTTAGGATTAGGGGTATTTAAGGGCCGAAAGGGGCTAGAGAAACCCTTCTTTATCATTTTTGCAGCCGCCACTTTCATTTCTTCGACCCTAACAATGGCTTCTACCTTCTAAACCACCTCTAATCACTTTATAACCAAAGATTAAGCTAAGCTACGTCAAATTAAGGCAAATCAACACTAAATCAGAGTCGGAGCTGCGGTGTTGCATAGGAATTCGACCCAAGCAGTAGAAAAGTTTCAGATCTAAGATTGTTTGTGGCAAAGGTGAGTGATTTTCATTGTTTTTCACTAATTAAGTGTGAGTAGTGTTAATTAGCGAAATTATAACTCAAATTTTTTTGGAAAAATGTTTAGAAATTCTTAAATATTATTTTATGCCTCTGTTAGAAATTTGGGTTAATTTGGACATATTTTGCTAATCATATGGATAAATCATGATTAAGGGTACTAAGGGGAAAACATGGGTTTTGGGTATGTTTGATCCATATTAACATGTTAGATTGTTGTTTTGGTGTTTATGGTTGATTGTGTATGTTGCTATTACTATTTGGAATGCTTCATCATTGTTTAGCAAAGTAAGAGTGGTCAAAAACGCCGTCGTATGGCGTAAATAGCTCGCCGGAAAAGTTGCAAGAAATTGGTCAGTAACCCGTTCCTTAAGCACCCTTACGAATCGACCCCTAGGATCGTGAAGCACCCTCACATCCCGACCCTGAGGAAGAGGGCGAACTCTAGGAGAGCGACTGTGAGGAAGAGGGAGAATCCTAGCACGGTGACTGTGAGGAAGGGGGCGAACCCTGGGAGGGCGACCGTGAGGAAAGGGGAGAACCCTAGGAAGGAGAGCCGTGAACCACACCAAGAAGGAAAGAGAAAACCACCAGAACATGTCACAAGCTGATGCAAGGGTGGAGTCACGAACCGAGCCACTATAGTCACCACGAGCCGACTACATGCGAGGACCCACGGGTGGAGGAAGCTGACCACGAGCCGACTAAATGCGAGGACCCACGGGTGGAGGAAGCTGACCACGAGCCGGAGGTTATGAAGCATCACGAACCGACCCAGGAGAGGAGGACCGCGAGCATGTGTCACAACCTAAACAGGGATCCACGAGCAGATCACAAGACAATGCAGGAAAAGGGATCACGACCCGGACTAGAGAATCATGAATCGCACATATCTGAACTAATGTGTGAACATGTATGGAAGCTTGGAGCTACGAAATGAATGGGAATGATGACCAAAAGCCGAGATGCAAAGGTTGTCCAAATGAGAAGCTGTGACTCATGATCCAGACAGGAACCAACGAGTTGACTTCATGATTGGACTTTGTTGCGGGACGTGTTCAAAGGGGCTATTGATACCTATAACTTTAGTTCACCACTGAGAGACGGGTTAGGGACTCGTAGTTATATTTGTACGGGGTTGGACTCCATCATGGCCCAAAGATTAGGTGACCAAAGGAGTGGATATCATATGCTTTACGCACAGAGTGAGAGATGTGAGGATGATTGCTATGTCTGATGTTTGTTATCACCATGTCATGCACACCCCATTTTACTTTTACACTTTATGTTAGTGTTGCCTTAGAGTACTATACATCTTGCTGTGCTAACTCTTTGGTTGCAGATCCAGATTCAGGTATGATTGGATTATACCTGTTATTGTTCTGTTTTGTTCCTTCTCGCTCATACCAGAATTTTGTCCGACCCAGAGTTTTATGTCTCTTCTTATTACTCTAGGTGCTTCTAAACGAGCAGACTAGAGACATGTTAGGTGGTAATGCGCGAGTAGCTGCCCAGAGACGAGCATTAGGCTTCCACATATGATATACCTATATGCTCCTTGTGTTGTTGCTGGTCTCTGCTTGGGCATTAGTAGTGTACCTTTTCTTTCTTTTTATTTAGAGACAACAATTTGAAGTTGTAATAATGATGTTGTATCATAAGCCATATTTTGTATTCTGCTGCTATGATGGTTATGGTTTAGTTTTCAGCTCATGCACTGTCTCGCCTGTTTTATGTCAAAGTTATGTTATTATTATATTTTGTTCCATGCGCTGTGAGATATACTACAATTTCCTTTGGTAGTTTTAGCTTCAAACCCTTTTTCTTTGGTGACCGTCCCGTGCTAGTTGGACATCGGTACAGTGCATTTCGGGGAATTTCGGCTGGTCCAGGGCGGGTCGTTACAAATATCGTGTGTCTGATTATTTTTCTATCCTTCTTGATTATAATTCCTGATTATTATGTGCGAAACCTAGTCAATTGGGTGTTAGTGCCATTTTTCGGTCTACCATTTTGGTGCTTTCACTAAAAAATGAAGACTCTCAGGATATAAGGATTCCTCATTCTACTATTAGATAGCCAAGTCCAATGAGGAAATTCTATGAATTCTCCAGTCTTTTGAAAAATGAAGCTTCTGGATTAGAACTAATATGTTACTAGTTCAAATAAAGCCTTCGGATCGGATGCAAATGAAGCTTCTATAGAAACAAGGGGCTCGGGTCGGATATGGAAAGCCTCTAGGAAAGCTTCTGTAGATACAAGGGGGTCGAAGTAACTGGGTTGAGCTAATTTGACGCAACCCATCCAAGCATCACCAACTCGAGTAGAAGACGCACCCGAACCGCACCCAGAAGACGCATCTGAACCACATAGGAAGGCCTGAACTGATCAGCTGATGACACTCTGAGCCGACCCGAAGGAACTTATCCAATCCGACCCAACCTAAAGGCATTCCTAAACCGGCATTGGAAGGAAAGTTCCGACCTGACCCAAAATAGTTGCATCTGGGAAAAAATACATTTTTCTGATCATTTCAAAGAAGGCTCCATCTTCCAACGTCGATTGCTACCTGCATGTGGGGCTCCGGACCCCCACTGATGCTTCACCCAGACCCGTTGGCGGCTCGCCTTTGGCTCGGCTCGTCATACATTTTGGCCAACAATAGTCATCAAGTCTTATCAATCGAGATTCGGTGAATAGTACAAATATATCAACAGAAAAATGGCAACAATTGGGATTCTTCCAAGAGCTACGACCCCTATTTAATGATTTTATTCAATGTGAGGAGTTATTAAACAGATTCAGTGTGCTTACTATGATAGTATATGAGAAAGATTGTTCCTCGCAACCTCTTCTTTCAAAGTTCTGATGGTGTATAGACTTCACCAATGCAACTGAAGCTGAACTTGTTTCCTGAACAAGTAATGACCACCAGGTTTACATTACCTGAACCTGTCCAACCAGGGGAGTCTCGAATGACATTGATATGGAGTAGTTCAGGAACTATTCCGAAGATGACTCGAATGATCTTAACAACGATGATTCTTAATGATGGGATGCTAGAAAGCGACTAAGGATCCCTAAGCTACACTTCACTTATATGACATGGTGAAAGACATACGTCCTACGGTTCACTACCTGAAGAACTTAGCAAGCCTTTGCAATACTTATCTGGTATTAGCCACCTCGATGAAGATTTATTTTCTCCGGATAAGGGCTAAATCAACATATTTTGGTGCCCAGCGTCGGGTTCCACTTGAGCCGCTGCAAGCCATGATTGGACCTATGGATCCTTGCCCGGATGATAGCAACTTGACTGCTCATCAGCTACTTTGCGACCAGTCATAGCAGAACTCGGAGATTAAATCGCATCTTACTTTTCAAACATGCATTTTACTTTTACATGCTTCTCGAGTTATTGACATGACTAACTCATGTGATATGAATGACGTAGGTACCCGAAGTTTGGTGCCAATCGATCCTCCCGCAGATTGATTGGAGGAACGTAAGGCTTTGGTGAACGTGAACTGATTGTTCACCTGCTTACCTTCGCTTGACGCCCACAATTATAATCCTCGCAGCTTGGGTAGGAGTATAAAACCAAGACGAGTGTGATTGACGTGCCATGATTAAACACCATTCTATCCATAACACTAACCCTGACTTACGAAGGGAGAGTATAAAGGACGAACAATGACGTCCATCATACAGACTCCATCCCACGATTCGACGGGACAAGAGAGACTTGATTGATGCAGAATGCAACCTCTACCCTGAATTGGAGATTAAGAGGCAGTTCCCTGACAAGTGTGACCCGACCACTTTCGCGATAAGCTCCATCCGCCAGATCGAAGCTGGAAGTATGGAAAAAATCAAGTTCGAGAACGACATTCAAGCCGACATAATCCCACTCTTGGAAGAGGAGTGCAGAAGATAAGCCGGGGCTAATGATATGACCATTCGCCTGATCAACTCAAACTCTCTTGATTGAAGAGTGAGTATAAAGGTAGGCGTGATTGGTGCACCACGATTAAAGACCGCCTTAACCAAACTATAACTTAGGCATACGATAGAGAGTATAAAGGCACTGAGATCATGTGCTGGACGATATGGGCTCCTACCCCACTGAAGGATTGGGAGCAAGACTGAAAGCTAAGCTTGAACTCTAACCTGGGCGTATGATATGAGAGTATAAAGGCATTGAGACTAAGTGTTGAAGGCAATGGGTTCCTACCCCACTGAAGGATTGGGGGCAAGATTGAAAGCTGAGCCTGCACTCCCCAAAGAAGAATTAAAGGCAATATAATGTCGGTCCTAATCAATCTCGAATAAGCTTATGCTAGGAACTTTATTCAAGATTGATTGGGGGAATACACATTACAGCCCTGTTGTTTATTATTTAACTTAGTAATTATATTTTGATCGCAAGAATTTTTGTTTTCAGTGATACCGGAGTGAAACCCTTGTTTGAATGTGATGTGATTTATTTTTTATTACTTAGATTAGTAATGTTTCGAATGCAAGTATTTTTGATTGAAATATATGACAAACTTGCAAACATATAACATTGCAAGAAAAATACTTCATTTACAGAATGTATGTGTACACAAGGCTATACAAAAACGTGAGAGCCGCACCCACAGGACAGATAAAGGGTCGCGTTCGAAGGGTTGACACTGATGTTTGAAACTATGCTTTTTGCACAACTTAAGGCGGCAACCAAAAGGAGGCCTTAGGAGCGGGATACTCAACAACATATCGCGCAACCTGAGGCAGCGACCAAAAGGAGGCCTTGGGAGTGATATCTCAAGTGCAACAATAATTACCACCTTGTAAGTACACTGAATGGAAAATGCAATGACTCGAGCACTTGGATAACTCAATCACTTAAACTTTGAAAGAAACGTATCTTTTCCATGCATACATGTCCAAATTTGAAAGGGGCGTGGTCCAACCATCTATCTTTTGTCATTACCCCTGGACTGGGGGAATAACTATTGAAAGTACTTACAAATGGAGTAACTTACTTGTCTATATCTAACTTATGCTTTGATCCTGACAAACCACTTGAGGACCATGAAACGGATGCAAAATGAACATCTATTTGCTAGTCCTAACTAACTTCCCGACTAGAAGGCTCACATAAGACCGGACATGGATTGATTTTTCTATCTCACACACTTATAGGATGTGATGCAACCATTGTGTTTATGGCCTCTCACTTGATGCGGTGAGCAAACAAGAGCACTCGAGGCGACTATGATCATACTTTTTTCCACGTGACTGCATTCCTTAGAGCTTAGATGAGAGACTAGAGAGTAGCATGGGCTCGGCACCAACAAATCATTTTGCATCCAACTCCAACTCACGACTTGATGGGATGTATGAATTCAGAGAAGTCACATATTTGACGCTCACCAATCAGCAAAATCCCTTGTGGATGGGGGCATGGAATACGAGCTTCGAGAAGCATAATCGACTCCCCGATGACTCTATGTGCATTTACTATCGTTGGAGTTTTGCAAAATCCCAGATACAACCAAAATAATTACTGCTCAAGATTAATCCACATATATTTGGGCAACGGATCATCATCCAGAATCATATGACGAAAGCCTGATTGACGGCTATTGCATATTTAGAAGCAAGAAGCTCGATGCCGGCTTACACTCGCTTTAGATTTTTACGCTGGGGGCACCAACGCTGAATAGGACAACTGGCAACAACTTCTCAAATATAGAGGTCAAATATCTAACATTATTTAACGCTTCACCAAAGGTGGCACATTGTAACACCCTACCTCCACCAGGGTGTCTCTTGCAAGCACTCTGACTTTGGAGGGGCGTTTGAATCAGGTAAACATGCATAATGATATATCAAGGCAGAACAAGAACATATGTATATATATATAAACAGAGTAAATAACATAGATAAAACAGCGGAAGATTTCAAACCATTTCAAAACAAGTCTGGTACAACATAATGTCAACTTTCCAAATACACAAGTCTAAACAAATGCAACATCACTGAAAAACTGAAATACATAAGTACTATCCCCAAAATAAGTGATAACCAAAGCTAGCTTCATGTCAAACCGTACATGAGCTAAATCCCACAAGCAAGCGGTCAGAAATCCAAGCTAAGCTCCAATATTCCCACCCTGAGAACCTGTGGGGGGGGGGGGGGAAACGGAAGAAAAGAGGCGAAAGAAAACAGGTCAGTCAAAAAGACTGAGTAAGCCCTACTACAATCAATGTAAACTGATAAAGTTAACTGGCATGAGAAGCAGGGATGATCATAAGGATAACAACATACTAGCATGATGATTAACTAACAAGGTAGACAAAGCTGTCATCGCATAATCAGGATTAAGTTTTTTGCACCACAGGTGTACTAGCAAACTAACATGATTTGAATAAACATGTGTTGATCCCTTGGCCCAAGCTTTGGCCCAATAACATGAAGTGACCCTAATACGCGGTCCAACCAAATGGTCTAGTCGATCGGCTCCCTATATGCCTAACTCGTCACGTGTTGGTGTCAATGCGGCCCAAACATAATTGTAGTCAGACTGTGCCGGGTCTCCCGTCGTGTGTATCAAGCCCTAGGGTGTCAACCCCTGGACACCATAAACATGCGTGCACAGTCTCGATCTACTGGTACCCGTGCATGTTTTCCCCGGCTTCGGACTGTGTGCACGACCATAGTCCGCCCGGAACTACACCGGCGTACCCTTCTGCCGTCGCTTTTGGTCACTTACCTCCAGTTCAGTAATCGTGCTCCCTCCCTAGCCTAGTCCCTAGGGTCTTAATGATACGAACTTGGGATTACTGCTGGAGTGGACCCCCATTGCTAGGATTTTTCTAGTGGGTTAAGTACGGTTTAACCCTCTTGCTAATCATGGATTAACTTGGTTAAGTGTAACAATGAGTTCACGACTTAACCCTGATTATTCTACCAAGCCCAAATTGGTTAAGTATTAAGTGGACCATGACTTAACCTTAATCACGAGGCATTAATTAATTAACATGCCTTAACCTCTCACATTAGACCTTGTTGTGGTTACTAGTTAAGCCGGGCGGGTCCAGGTAGCTTTACACCACAACTTGGTCTAACCTCGGGTTCAAGGTACAACATGACCAACTTCTCACATTGGGTCCTATTGTTTGTAGCAACTAGTTAAGCCGGTCGGTTCCGGGTAGGTTTACGCTACAAACTCAACCCAACCTCGAGTTGGTCACACTTATCTTTTCTAAGTGTCATGTCCATCATGTTTCCAAAACATGTTACAAGTTTTCAAGCATTTGGGTAGACCTAACTTAATAGGTAAATTCCCAAAGGGTAGACCTAACTTAATAGGTAAATTCCCAAGCTTATGTTTTTATGTCTTTTAAGTTTACCCAACCCCAACGCAATCCCATCGCTTACATATCGCAATAGCGCATAAAGGATAGAAAGAGGGAACTTGGCATAATCATGACATAAAGGTGTTGAAGCCACAAGTTTAACATGGTGGCATATGAAATGTACATATGTTCATATACTTGCATATTACATTTTAGGCCTCAAAAGCATGCATAAAACCAAACTTGGAATATTGGTGATACATGGTGATAAATGACATGTAGAAATGGCCATAAGTTCACATTTAGCCTCACATGCAAGTTATCATAATAGATATGATAACTTACATGTTGCCAAAATGCAACCTTTAGCATAAAGCTTGAAGCTTTAGGCTCATAAACCCAAGATAAGCTTGCATAACATGATAACATGAGTAAAATGATTCACCCAAACTTGCATAACATACATGGCAAACTTGCCTATCATAACATAGCAAACTTGCATAACATGACATGGCAAACTTGCATAACATAACATGATTAACTTGCATATCATAACATGGCATACTTGCATAACATAACATGATTAACTTGCATATCATAACATATCAAACTTGCATAACATAACATGATTAACTTGCATATCATAACATGGCATACTTGCATAACATAACATGATTAGCTTGCATATCATAACATATCAAACTTGCATAACATGACATGGTAAACTTGCATATCATGGCAAACTTGCATATCATACATTTAACTTTAGAGTTTAAGTATGAAAGTAGAATAGGGCTTACAATGCTTAGGAAGTCACAAAAATATGACAAAGCCCTTATGAAATCAATTAAACCCAAAATGCAAGCTCTAATAGAAAATCCCTTGAGCCAAAATGATCAAAACCCTTGCTTTATGATGCAAATATAGAAACTTGACTTGAATGCAAGCTAATGATGCTCATACAAGCTTGAAAACACTTGTATGCATGGAAAATCTCTCATAGAAATTTATTTAGAATTTTATGAAGAGAGTGGAGGCCATGAGAGGATTGATTTTGCCATAGTTTAGTTGTATGAATGAATAATGATGATTTAGGGTTAGGTTAGGGGCTTATTTATAGAGATTAGGACTAGTTTTAGCCTTAGGATTAAAACTTAGTTCCAATCTCAGCCCTTAAAACCGAATCTGGCCCCCAAACTCAACACAAACCCAAAATGGTGCACCAGGCAGAACTGCCCGGCTGAGCCAAGTCGACAGGGCTGTCAACTTGGGTCAACCAAGTCGACTCCCAAGTCGACAGGGCTGTCGACTTGGGTGCTCTGGCGGGAATTTTCCCGCCTGGCCCAATCTGCCCTAATTTTCCAATTTCAAACTTGAACTTGAAATCTGTTTTACTTTGAAATTTTCTGAAAACTTCGTTGGGCCTTAATCGGGTCATACGAACTCCAATTTTCGAAAACTCGGACTCTATTTCGCGTATTTTTCCGAGACGAACGCAATGGCATAGCCCGTTTCCCTTGATTCAGATTTATAAATTAAATTCTGCCTCGATTTATGTTATAACAGGTTATTGAAAATACGGGTTGTTACATTCTCCCCTCCTTAAAGGATTTCGTCCCCGACATCTTCAAGTTAGGAAGAACGTATCCTACCATCCAACATCCATCTACTCAAAACATCATCCACGAGCAATCATTGTTCTTACAAGATTCTAAATGTTGTATGAACATATGCCAAGGTGTGTGTATATGTACTTATCTAATGCAAATATCATCAATGCAAATTATGTTAGTGAAATGAATCCATATGTATGCAATTCCTAAAATAATGTATAACATCTATATGTGTGCACATAACATACATCCATATGCAACATCCATGTGATAACACCAAAAAATTTCATCCATGAATAAGCGTAAACACTTATGCATATGCAATATGAGGAGTGTGTGAGCCGATCTAGTGCCTAACGTGTATAATGCATCCACGAGTAACCACTTGCAAACACTTGCAACCACTTGCAAACATCAAGCATAACATGTTTCAAACACATGTTTCATCCAAAGGGTTTCTACCTAAGGTTCTCATGACAAGATTAACATGATAAACTAGATAATCAAGGCAAACATGGATAGCAAAAGATATGCTACAAAGAGATCGGGAAGATAAGCAAGATATACTCCTTTTGGATTACAAGAAATCCCTTCCTAACCCTGACATGTATTACTAGCCAATAAGTCATACCTCCCGACAAAAATAGGACTGAGAATGGGACCGAGAGGATATACGTAAAAGATAACATGCAAGTAAGTTTCACCGGAAAACAAGGATCAAGGATATACTCTTAGAAAGAGATATGATGCGCGTATCTAGCCTTCAGTCTTCTAAGTCACGTTTCCTTGAGCTTAACTCCACTGTGCTTTGACCGTCTTTTACCTCATGATTTCTTAGCTTCTTAACTCTTATTTCCAAATATGAGTTGGGACCCATTTCATTGTCGCCTCTCGTCTTCCTTTTTCACTTACTCTTCTATCATTCTTGGCTTAAACATAACTATGACCTCATAGTTTCATGCAAGCTCTCCAAAATTCACTAGTGAATCCTGGATCTCGTTTACTTACTATAAATATTCCACGCAGTAGAACTTTTCTTGGAAATACCAATCCACGTTGCCAATTGCTCTTACTAACGAAATTTTCTATAACTCATGCTTGAACGAAATGAACCATCCGCCTGTGAATGATAGGCCGTACTTAGATTCAGTCGCTTGCCCATGACTTCCCGTAGACTATTCCAAAACTGGCTGGTGAAGATTGAGTCATGGTTACTAACTATACTTTAGGGAACCTCATGCCACCGCTTTATTTCTTGAAAGTAAACTGTCGCTAGCTATGATGCAGTCCTTTCGCTCTTTACCGGAGTGAAATGAGCACTCTTCGTGAGTCTACCTACTATGACCCACATGCTCGTATTCCCTTTCCTTGATCTAGGCAGTCCATCCACGAAATCCTTCGTGACGCTCTACTACTTCCATTGCGGGGACCTCCAATGGATGTAATAGCCCACCGGGCTTCTATGACTCGGCCTTTAACCTGTTGGCACAACATGCACCTTAGGACAAATTCGGCCACCTCCTCGAGTGATGTGCATCTTCAAGAACGTTCTTTCTCTCATCGCGTTTTAGCCATCCCTTGTCATCTAGAGCGAGGTGACTTGCCATCTCGCCTTGAATCAACTTGTCCATGATCTCGGCTATCTGCGGGTCTTCCTTCTGTGAAGTCCCTACTTGATCCAGAAGGGTAGGTCTAAACTCAAGGGACGCTAACTGACTAATTAAACTGAGAGAACTTCTTATTTCAATTGTCCTCGTCGGAGCTTTTTGGTTTTGAACCGCGACCACTTTAGCGGGATCCACCACTAAGCCTTGCTTAGAAACTATGTGCCCAAGAAGTCTAACTCCTTTTTCTCCAAAATGACATTTGGAGGACTTGGCTTTCAACTGATGCATTCTAAGCGTATCCATCACCTCCTTGAGATGTCTAGCATGTTCTTCCTCGTTCTTTTAGAAAGTCAGGATATCGTCTACAAAGACTACCACAAACTCGTTCAGGAACTCCCTAGACACCCTACTCATCAAGTCCACGAAGTAGGCGGGTGCATTAGTCAAACCGAATGGCATGACCAGCCATTCTAAGAATCCATCTGGAGTTCTGAACGCAGTCTTGTCTATACTATCTTCAGCTACCCTGAGCTGATGGAATCCAGTAGCAAGATCAAGAGAAAACAGATGTTCCTACAAGCTGATCAAACAAATCATCGATCCTTGGTAATGGTTGTCTATTCTCTTTGTTTAACTCACGATAATCAACACAAAGTCGAAGAGAACCATCTGCCTTGGTAGTAAATACTACAGGCGCTCCCCATTCAGATATACTTCATCTAATGAAGTTCTTCTCAAGAAACTCCTTGATTTGCTTTCTTAACTCTCATCTTGCGGGGCCATGTGCCTAACCGGCCACGAAACTATCTTGGCATTATCAACCAGATAAATGCGGAAATCAATCTCTCGCTTAGGGGTAACCCCCTTCACTTCACCCAAGATATCAGGATATTCTCGGACCACCCTCACCGATTACAAACTATCGATAGACGAGTTGAGGGATTCAAGATAACACACCATGACGGGACTCATAGGGTTACTAGAAATTTTTAGGGTATTACCGAGGCGAGTCATGAGCCTCACAACCCTATGCTCAAAAATCAAGAATGGCTCCAAAACTGGACAACCCATCCATGCCCAAAAATCAACCCATACCCCATGAAACCGAGAATATAAGCATCACACGAGAACTCTACACTAAAGATAGAGATTTTCAAATCCACTTAGATAATAGACAAATGGGCGGAAACCCCAATTGGATTTGAAACACACACGGGATCATTAACTAGACTAGTACTTAGGTGCAAACTTTCAACTAGATCAGACCCTTGAAGGTCCAGCACGCTGAGTCTGACCCTGGCCTTGCCCTCGCTTCTTCGGGCAATCTTTGCTGAAATGTCCAAACTCACCACAACGATAGCATTCACCACTCTTCCTTTTCCTCTTCTTACAATCCTTAATAAGATGCCCAACTAAACCGCAATAATAGCACTTTCCCTTTTTGTTATTGCCCTTGTTGTTGTTCCCTTGTTGCCTTGACTCTTGTTCTTGTTCTTGTTCTGATTGCCTTGACTGCTCTGACCACTTGGATTACCCTGATTTCCTTTCCACTAGGAATCAGTCTTCTTGGCTTGAGTATCATTCATCTTGATCTCTTTCTTGTCGCTCCTATTCTCTTCATTGAGTAGGGCCATATTCACCAAACTCTCGAAAGTTGCCCCCAAGGGTATATGAGTCATGGCTAAACCATGTAATGGCTCGTTTAATCCTAGAGCAAAGTATAGGGCCTTCTTCTGAGCTGTGTTAACCAAGTCTAAACCGACCCGAGCCAGTTGATTAAACTTATCTATGTATTCCCTAATGGTCATGTCCCCTTGCTTTAGTGATAGGAACCTTAGTCCAAACTTTCCTCGAAAGTCATCCCAAGTCTCAATTGGCCTAGTAGCGGTGGTGACCACCCACCAACGTGCAGCTTCTTCCTTTAGCAACCACACTGCTAATAAAACCTTCCTACGGTCATCTATATCAAAGAAGGCAAAAAGATCTTCGGTTTCTTTCAACCAATTCCTTGCCTCTACATAAGTCTCGGTTCCAATGAAATTCTTTGTAACCCATCACCTTAAAGTCTTTGCAAATCTTTGCGAAGTCAGTTTGAGGATGCTGAGGGGGAGGAGAAACATCAGCTATAGGAGGAGGAGGAGAAACATTAACAATCGGAGGAGGAGGAGGAGGAACATCTGCGGGGCCGGCTTCAGTCGCCCTAGCCTCCAAAAGTCTCCTATACCAAACAGGTACGTGTACTCCCTCCGGAATGGCAAAGTTATCGGCCATACTGAAAACGAAGAAAAAGATAGATTCAGAATGGAGAAAAACGAAGGAATTTTTGCTAATGGCTTTTTGGGGAATAGCCTTTAAAATAAACTAGACTTTTCTTTGGAAAATACTTTATACTTGGTTTTGAAAATAGTTTTCCAAAAGTTTTAAAAACCTTTTTGTTCCTTCTTGTAAACCATATGCTCTGATACCAAATGTAACACCCCACCTCCGCCAGGGTGTCTTTTGCAAGCACTCTGACTTTGAAGGGGCGTTTGAATCAGGTAAACATGCATAATGATATATCAAGGCAGAACAAGAACATATGTATATATATAAACAGAGTAAATAACATAGATAAAACAGCGGAAGATTTCAAACCATTTCAAAACAAGTCTGGTACAACATAATGTCAACTTTCCAAATACACAAGTCTAAACAAATGCAACATCACTGAAAAACTGAAATACATAAGTACTATCCCCAAAATAAGTGATAACCATAGCTAGCTTCATGTCAAACCGTACATGAGCTAAATCCCACAAGCAAGCGGTCAGAAATCCAAGCTAAGCTCCAAATTCCAATATTCCCACCCTGAGAACCTGGGGGGGGGGGGGACGGAAGAAAAGAGGCGAAAGAAAACAGGTCAGTCAAAAAGACTGAGTAAGCCCTACTACAATCAATGTAAACTGATAAAGTTAACTGGCATGAGAAGCAGGGATGATTATAAGGATAACAACATACTAGCATGATGATTAACTAACAAGGTAGATAAAGGTGTCATCGCATAATCAGGATTAAGGTTTTTGCACCACAGGTGTACTAGCAAACTAACATGACTTGAATAAACATGTGTTGATCCCTTGGCCCAAGCTTTCGTGTAACACCCCACGTCCGTTAGTGTCACTCACAAAGGGAATGCACTAAGTTTTGTGGAGCATTATGGGTAAAAGATGCAGATAAATTACAAGACAGACAAACATTTAACAGCGGAAAATAAAACTTTGCTTTATTGACAAAACAGTTTGTACAAGCTTCCTTTACAATATCAGAGTATCATCTGTCTTTACAAAAATAAAGAAGCATAAAAATACATTTTATATTCCCCAAGTTTAGCAAGAGCCAGCCATAGCATCTAAAAAGAGAATCCAAGCAACCTTCGACAAAATCTTCAAGCTGGGAAAGAGTGGCAGTCCAACTTAAGCTGAGCTAAACTATTCCCTCCTTTACTACCTGGGGGGGGGGGAACGGAAGAAAAGAAGACGAAAGAAAAACAGAGTCAGACATAAAGCCTGAGTAAGTTCAGTAACTTCTAGCATGTGAACATGGAAAACAAAACGACATGAATTAACTGAATACAAGATTACACCATGACGATAGGGTCAACAAGATTAGACAAGGTAGTCACAAGATATGTTAAGATAAACTGGATACGCTCTAATACTTTCGCTGCTTCGCTATTTCCTTGTTATACCGGTTTCTATATCTCTGCACTGCCTAACTAGTGTCCTAACTAGTAATGTTAACGT
>JASFAX010005090.1:0-37302 GCA_030737875.1 Allium sativum | reverse complement strand
AAATAAAAGCTTGATTTTTTTTGGTCAATTGAGTTAACGGTGCCCTTATATTGGAGAAGTCTTGGATGAACTTAAAATAATATCCAGCCAATCCCAAGAAACTTCTTATGTCTATTGCATTCTTGGGCGTAGACCAATCTTGTACCGTAGCCACCTTCGCAGGATCCGCGGCAATACCATTCTCTGAAACAACATGGCCCAAGAATCTCACTTCCCTCCTCCAAAAGTGACATTTAGAAAACTTCACTTTCAATTTTTGTTTCCTCAATGCCTCCATCACTATCCTCAAATGT
Source organism: Allium sativum (assembly GCA_030737875.1). Lineage (NCBI taxonomy): Eukaryota > Viridiplantae > Streptophyta > Magnoliopsida > Asparagales > Amaryllidaceae > Allium > Allium sativum. Next base: position 37,009 of record JASFAX010005090.1, on the reverse strand, counting down.
TCCTTGTGTTCTTGCTTTGTCCTCGAGTAAACCAAGATATCGTCTACGAACACAAGAATATACTTATTCAATTAATCCCTGAATACCCTATTCATAAGATTCACAAAATATGCTGGTGCATTTGTCAACCCGAATGGCATGACCAACCACTCAAAGAATCCGGACGCCGTCCGAAAGGCCGTTTTATAAATACTCTCAGCTGCTACTCGGAGCTGATGAAATCCTGTCGCGATGTCCAATTGGGAGAACACCCTTGTTCCCTCCAGTTGATCAAACAAATCATCTATCCGTGGAAGAGGATACTTATTCTTCCTAGTCACTTTATTCAACTCGCGATAGTCCACACATAAACGAAGGGAACCATCTTCCTTGGTAGCAAATACAACCGGTGCTCCCCACTCGAAGACACTTCTACTGATAAACCCCTTCTGCAAAAGATCGCTTACTTGCACCCCGAGCTCTCTCTGCTGTCATGGTGCCGTACGACCAAGTGGCATCACTATAGTTCTGGCATCTTTCACTAAATCAATACGGAACTCAATCTCTCGGTGTGGTGGAAGTCCGATCACTTCCTCGAAGATATCCGGGTACTGGCTAACAATGGGAATTCCTGCTAACTCATCCCGTGGGATGTCGAGGGAATTTAGAAAACTAGCCATCCCCTCATCACTAGGTAGGCCACCAAACACTACCCTCCACCCATTATCTGCCCTAATAGTCACTGAAAATCCCTCACAGTCTACCACCACCCCCATATCTTTAGAGCCAATCGACTCCCAAAATGATGCCAAACCCAGTAAAGCCCAAAACAAAGAAATCACAGGCAAATATACATACATGACTCGATAAGACCAAATTTCGAAAAATCATACTAAGGCTAGTCGATCCACCAATCGGGTTCATCACCACTAAAGGACTATCGACTATTTCGGGTTCCAATCCCAACCTATCTATCAGGTCACTAGTTACGTAGGAACGGGAAGCCCCAGTATCAAATAGTACTTGAATAGGGACATCATAAACCGAAAGCATACTTTGAATGATGACATTCTTTCCTTTCTCCGTCGCAGTTGGGGCATTCGACGAAGAAGGAACAACATTAAGAGCATATGCGTTCACAATCTGCTTCTCTTTAGGGGGTTGCGGACATTTTGTCCCTGTGATGTCCCACTTGGCTACAGTTGAAGCACTTCCTGTCCGCTGGCTTTGCTCGACATTCTTTGGCACAGTGGCCCTTCTTGCCACAGCTAAAGCACTCAACCTCTTTCTTATTCTTCTTCTGACCATCCTTAGCTTGGTTCTGACTCTGCTTCCTTTTATTCTGAGAATTATTCTTTCCTCCACCACTTGCTTGCGGCTTTGGCCCATCTGCAGATGCAAAGCGACTTATGTCTTGGGCTTAGGATAAAGGCTATCTGATCTCAGTGCTTTCCCAACAATTGATTCAAAAGTCTCATTAATATGGTTTATGATACTTTCCCCCAAGTACTGATCTAAGCTCGTTATGAACTTCTCATTCTTCTTCTCGGGAGTGTCAATGAGAGATAATCCATACTTCGATAAAGTATCGAACTCAACAATATACTCCGAGACTGTCCTACCATTCTGCTTAAGCTCCAAGAACTTCTTAAACAATTCTAATTTCTGAGCAGCTGGGATAAATTTTTCACTGAATCGGGCCTTGAACTGATCCCAAGTAACTTGATCCTTAGAGGGAGCTTCCTTAATAGCATTCCACCAATTCATAGCCCATCACTGCAGCTGACGGGATGATAGCTTTCTCTTCATTGCATATCAATCCCTAAGTCCTCGAAGATGCGCTCACAACTATCAATCCAATCCTTAACATCCGTAGTCGATTCCGCTTCGTGGAACGGCTTCCCACCAAGACTAGTGTAGTCCTTACAGAGCTTGGCGAAATCGGCCCTAGGCGCCTGCACTACTGCACCACCACCATTTGCAGCATTTGGAGCTGCCTCTGAACATCCCTAAGCATCTCTCTCATAAAGTCTGTGAACTTCGTCCTCACATTAGGAGCATTCCTATTATTGGCTCCTGAACCAGTATTCCTCGTATATCGGCTCATCGTCTTATCTGTAAAGAGAAAACGATTAACCATCTCTTCAGTGGTGCCAGTGCAGTGCGACTCCATCCTTAGATATACTAATAATATATATATAACTTTTGAAAACCCAAAATATCACAAATACGCGCTCTCATGTATGTACTATCTCTCCCTGGTGTCTTTCCCTATGTTAACTACGCAACCTAGAGCTCTGATACCAAGTGTGACGGCCCGCCCCGCACCAGCCAACATTTCCAATGAAAGTACGTTGTGCCAATACCCGACTAGCACGGGATGGTCGCCAAAGAAAGGAAAATAAAGGAATTTGAACTAGCAGCGAACCTGTAGAATGTCTCACAGCGCATGGGATAAAATATAATAATAACATAACTTTGACATAAAACAGGCGAGACAGTGCAAAAGCTGAAAACTAAACCATCATAGCAGCGGAAATCCAAAATACAGCTTATCATCCAAACCAACATTATTACAACTTTGAAATACTGTCTCTAAAGAAAAAAGAAACAGGAACACTACTAATGCCCAAGTAGTGACTAGCAACAATAAAGGGAGATTATATATATATCATACGTGGAAGCCTCCTGCTCGTCTCCGGTACAACTACTCGTGCATAATCACCTGACCTATCTCTAGTCTGCCCATTTAAGAGCACCCAGAGTAATAAGAAGAGACATAAAACTCTGGGTCAGACGAAAGTCTGGTATGAGCGATAAGCAGCAAAACAGAACAATAACAGGTATACATAACCAAACCTGGACCTGCAACCAAAGAGTTAGCAAAACAGGATGTACAATACTCTAAGATGGAACTAACACATGGTATGAAAATAATGGGGAGGGGATGTGCATGTCATGTTGATAGAAAACATAAAACATAGCAATCATCCTCACATCTCTTACTCAGTGCGTAAAGTATACGATATCCACCACTTTGATCACCCAATTCTTTATTACGATCACTCTGCCCCATGGAGTCATGACGGCTCCACTGCACTGATCTGTAACCACTAATACTTTACTATGTCCACTCTGCCCCATGGAGTCATGGCAACTCCACTGGCTCATAGCATTGCTACGATCACTTTGCCCCATGAAGTCATAACAACTTCACTGCACTGATCCATAGCCAATATCCGTCTTTCCATGGTAAGTCAAAGCTATAGACATCAATATCCCCTTTGCACACGTCTCGCAACAAAGTCCAATCATGAAGTCAACTCATTGGTTCCCATCTGGATCCAAGTTCTAACTTCTCACTTGGACTTCCTTTGCATCTCGGGTTTTATCTCTTCCGGATCGGTTCGGTGGTCATAGCCCCCACCTTGTTTGGTTTGAATATGCGTAGTGCTCCAGTCCTTATTGGTTTGGTTCATTCACCCTTGCTCGGTTCGGTTCGGTGGTCATAGCCCTCTGTTTTGGTTCGGATGGTGTTCCAACCTCGGTTCGGATCGTATGGTACCCCATCTCCAGATTTCGATCCGGTTCCCTCCTCCGTCTCCGATTCGATCCGCAGCTTCACGATCCGATCCCGTCTTAGTTCATGTGGCCTTCCTTGTTGCCATGCTTTTCCTCTTGTGCTAGGTTCCAATCCAAATCGAATTTCCTTGTCCAGTTCTCTTTTCCGATCCGAGCCCATATCCGATCCGATCCGAAACCCTGCACATTTCCTGCAACTTTTCCAGCGACTGTTTTACGCCATATGATGGAGTTTTCGACCATTCTAACTTCTCTAATCGATCACAAAACATACCATACAATCATAGCAACATAAAGAATCAACAATAGACACCAAAACTACAATTTAACATGTCAATATGGATCAGACATACCAAAAAACCTATGTTTTCCCCTTAATCCCCCTTAATCATGTTTAATTGTACAATTAACAAAAATTATCCAAACTTGCCCAAATTTTTATCAGAGCCCTAAAATAATATTCTAGAATTTTACACATTTTTCAAGATTTTTCTGAGTCATAATTTTGCTAATTATCACTAATCACTCCTAATTAGCCGTAATTAGTGAAAAACAATGCAAATCACTCACCTTAGAAGTAAATAATTTATAGATATGAAAGTATCTCTGATTTGGGTTGAATCTCTATGTGTTCCAGCAGCTCTATCCCAAATTCTATGCTAATTTGCCTTGGTTTGATGTAGATTAGGCTAAAACTTGATTAAACGGTGTTTAGAAGATGATTTGGGTGTTGGAGGCCATTATTGGGGTTGAAGGGAGGTAAGTGGCGGATAGAAAATGACAAAGAAAAGGTTTCTCTAACCCTAATCATCCCTTATATAGCTCAAATCCCGAAATCCCTAATGGGCCTAGCTGCTACTTACCCTATTAAGCCCATTTAAGCTGTTTTTCACCTTCCAAACCTTAATTCATCCATATCTCCCAAAAGGTAAGTCCGTTTGATTAATGTGATCACTCTAGGGAAATGTAAACCATCATCCGGATCTAATGAAAGTGGTTTATGGTCAAAAATCCTTACCAATCAAAAGTTATAGGCGAAACCAGGTTCGCTAGGGGCAAAACAGTCATTTAAAAATCGGCAAAATCATGAACATTGGAAATGACCCCAATAGTCGTTCCCCAAAGTTACATGACCATACGACTTCATATGAAAAAGAAGTAAATATTCTACGATCCTTCGATACGTAGAATGCGGGTCATTACAGTTTCGGCCTTTCCCATGTATAACAGGTTCCACCTCTCAAATTCTGTTGAACTTGATCTTAGGAGAAACCTATAGATGATAGGATATAGTTGAAACATGTCATTGAAACATATTATGTTTGATGTTTACAAATGGATGCAAGTGTTTGCAAGTGGATGCATACACACACACACACACACCATACACTACGATCGTCAAATAGGACACTTGTATATACATATGGATGTGTGTGCATTTATTTCTATGGTTGTCATATGTGGATGTCATCATATAGTTATTGCATATGGATGATGTTTGATGCATGCATACAGAATAATCTATTATCATTAGGATTTTTGCATACATTTGGATACATGACACAAACATAATTAAATAAAAAGGAGGTCGACTGAATCAATGTACGCCCTAATCTTTTGTATTAGTTAGGATCATATAAACTACACTATTGCATAAGTACATAAATATCATTAGATAAATTAAGGATAGTGGTTTCCAGTGGATGATGGATGAGTAAATGGATATAGAAGACACTTGTATTATTCTTCTACCTTGGAGATTTTAGGGATGAAATCCTTTAAGGAGGGAGGGAATGTAACAACCCAGATTCTTATGACTAATAATCAATAATCAATTTTTTTAATGGAATAAGTCGAAAAGTAATGGGAATTAGGCAATGGTGCTTGCACTATTGGATCCATTATGATTTTTTTGTTTAGATAGACTTGATTTGCGTAAAACGAACTTAAAATGAATGAATTGTGACCAAATGAAGTTTGAAATTCAAATTATGATTTAGAATATAATAGAACGAATTAATATAATTAATAACACTTAATTATCGTAAGAATTGGAACGACCTAGTCCTAGCTGGGTCGACCTATGGGTTGACCCGGTCTTATGTAGGTCGACCCATCTATTTGCCTAGCACAAAACCAAGAGTGTTGGGAGCTTCGGGATTCTTCCTTTTTAACGTGGCATGGTCGGCTGAGATCAGAAACCTAATATTTAAGGGCTTGAAATTTCCTACCTCATATATAAATAAACGTATACTCCTCCCTCATTCCCCACAACTCTCATTCTTCATTTCTATGCCTCCATTGCACCCTTCTTCTCCAAAATAAAAATAAATTTTTTTTTGTGTGCACAAATTAGAGTATTGTTTATGCATAAATTTTGGAGATTTCTACTAGGGCCAGTGGATAAGCGTATTTAGGTGAGATTTTTGCGATTACTAGATTTCTTATAAGTTAAAGTTAAATCTATAAAATAGTATTTCTAGTTGTAGATCTGGATTTTCCTCAGAACTTGGATCTAGATTATTACAATCTGATTTCATATTCAGTCGTTTCTATTTTCTTTCTAAATTCCTTCTATCTATTTCTATGAATTCTATTCAGATTTTTGTAACTTGTTACTTCGGATCTCTTTCTCCTTTCTCTATTTCCAGATTTTGCAGTTGCACCAAATATATGCCCAAAAAGGGCATATGAATACGATTGAATCAAGTATGAACCAGTAAGTAGGGGTGAGCACATTGTTGGTTCATTTCAAACCGATCAAAAATGTTAAAACCAAAATAATCATTCAAAAAACATAAACCGAACCAAACCAGATGTATATTTTTTAAACCAAAACCAATCGAACCAATAATATTTGGTTCGGTTTGGTTGGTTTTTTTTATCTTAAAATGAAACAAACTGTCTAGTTGTTGATACAACATAGGATTAAAACCAATAATTAAAATCATATGATGCAAATATTTTAGAAATTAAACTCTCCACCTAGTTAGTATGAAATTAAAGAAAATAATATTATTTTGAAAATATTGTAAATAATAGCATTATTAGTGGTATTTTCCAACTTTTAAATAAATTTATTTTTGAATTTGGTTTTATTGGTTGGTTCAATTTTCAAATATTAAAAACTAAATCCGATTAATAAACCAAAGTAATATAAAAATAAAAACCAAAACCAACCAATTAGCTTACAAAACCAAACCAAACCGACCAAACTTATCCGGTTCAATTAGTTTAATTGGTTTCAACCAATAAATGCTCATCCCTATCTGTAAGCCCAATAAGTTGCGATGGATCATTTCTCTTTTTCTTTATTCTACACTTGGATTGGGGAATAAAAAGTAACTGAATAAAAATAACCAAAATTATGGCTTAACTTGAATATGTTGAAAAGTACACTTAAGAAGGGAATAACTGGATTAAGACAAATCAGATTGTATAAATGCTTATTTAACAGGTTTTGACAGAAGTGGAATGTAATTTGAAAATTGCATAAATATGGTAATTTGAAATCGTAATAAACACGAATAGTTTACTGGCAATTTTTAAATATGAGTTGGAATATTTGTAAGGGACAATTAGGCTTAATATGTGCACATTTATGTACAACGTGTGGGTAAATTACAAGCTTAGAAATTTCTCGTCAGGGTTTGATATGAACTGATTAATTTAGAGTGTATGGGAAAATTACAAGCTTATAAAACTAGATTGTCATGGTTAGGCTTTTTATGTACATATTGATTTACAACGTGTGGGTAAATTTCAAGCCTAGAACTTTCATCATCAAGCTTTAATATGAGCATATTAATTTACAATGTGTGGGTAAATTAGGAGCCTAATATATTGAATTTGTTATGGGTGCCAAATCAAGGGTTGGGGATTTGATCCAAGTTAGATATTTGTTGGGATCCATTCCATGTAGCATATCCTTTTTATCATTTTCAGTCTCATATGAGGCAAAGGCATGCACCGTGCTATGTTATGGATGTAAGTCGGTCCAATTGGAGGGTATGAGTGCGTTCCGGCGAGTCAATGTGCGTAGACTGGTTCGATTTGGAGACATAAGACTCTTTGACACTTGTGGATATGGTTATGTCTTTTGTTGATGGACTAGACCTGATTAAACCTAAACCCATAGTGGGCATAGGTTATCCATGATTCATTGCTGCCCATCGATTGGGCAGTATCAGGGAATCTCTTCATAATTTCGTTTCTATTTGTACAAGTGTAGAACAATCATTTATATCAAATCTTACGAATGAGAACACTTGCAAATTTATGACATTTGTGTCATCCATATTCTATTTGTTCACTTTTAGTTGTGCACAGAAATTACCCTTTTATGACACTAGAACTACTATTTTATCTATTTTTCTTTCACTTATCAGTTGTGCTAATAATCAATACATGATATACACGTAAATGTGTTTATTTTATCTGCTTATTTATCTTATTTTCTCTTTCAAATAATTGATATTGTGTTTTTATAATTGTGTTTTCAGATTATTTAAGATGAATGATTGATGCACTTAATTGTTGAAAACCTTGAAGAATTGGTGCAAGAAGAGTGCTGATTTCTAGAGCTGGATTAAAGCATGAAGAGCTGAAGAAATGTTGTTCTTCAACCACCTTCTGCCGCATATTTTAAAGTCAAGATTCAATGCCTTTTCATAAAGATCGTTTGTCTCAGATGTTATGGAGTTCTTATTCATGCTCAAAACGATTGAAGTTTATGACGTTTGATGCCCGCAAGCTATTTTTCCATGACATTTGCATGTCCATTCACATGCGTTCACATTGGTTTATTTGTTATTTGGGCAACGATTTTTTGTCCCACTTCTTGTATTTCGTCACTTAGTCTTGGCCATGGAAGCTATAAATACACTGTATCTCTTTCATTTAGAATTACATTAAGTTTTATTCTGTAAACTCTTCTCTTGGAATAAAACTATTCTTCTCCTTTTCTCTTTAGATTTTGTGTTATTTTATTTTATTATGTTTGTTCTTTTATTCTTCGTTTTTTATCATTTAGCTATGTCTAGCTAATCCCTTTTAATTAGGGGCTTATGACGCTTATATACTGGATTTAACATGAATCACATAGCCAAACAGATTAGGACTTTATGTATATAGATCTAGATCTGAACCAAGAGTTAGATCTGAACCTTCATACTCCGTGTCGTTTAAAAGCTGTGCTCCTTCACAGGGTATATTCGTGTTCGATCTAACACTTATCAGATTTAAATCTAATTTTTAGGGTTTTAGAAATAAAGTAGTGAATTTGTCTTGATATCCTATGGTTGTTTAAGAGCTTAGCTCCTGATAGGCTATGCTTGTCGTTATTCACATGTTTGTTTCTAAAAACCTAATTATCATTGATTCATATTTGTGACAGAAACATGAATGAGATCTATATTAATATGTTTGGCTATTGATGATTATTAATCAGTTTATGTCATTACTCCCTTATTGCTTTCATTTAATATTAAAAAACTCATTTTCTCTTTATTTCCTATAGTTTTCAAACAATCAAAATTTTGGAATAATCTGATTGGATTTATTAATTAAAATAATTTTGGTTCTAGAGTTCGACACCCTTTACAACAACCCTTGCTGTTTAGAAAAGCCGAACGAATTAAACAATTGTTTACAATTGTTAATTTTTTCGTAAACAAATTTTGGCGCCGTTGCAAAGGATCAAAATAATTTTTATTAGTAAATCCTTTGGGTTATATTTTTATTTTATTTCTTGCTTTTGTTTTCTTTCATATATAGAAGGAAATTCTTGTTTAATTGATTTGGTATTATTAGTTGATACCATAATATCAAGGACAAGAGAGAAAAAAACACTTGCCTTTTGTTTTCAATTTCTTATCCGTTTTCAATACAAGTTCCTTCCCTTTCATTCATTTCTTTCCAATTTTTCTACAAATTACTTTCCTTTTTACAAATAAAAAAGAATTAAAAAAAACTCCCTTTTAATTTTTTTTCCTTTCTTCTCTTGCTTGCTGAAAACCAAATTCTCATTGCCAAATTTCACACATATTTCTTCTTACTTAAACTCAAACCAAACTCACAATTTCACCCCTGCGCAACAGACATCCCCTATTCCATCTCCATTTTGCCCTCTGCACACACCAACCTCCAACTCCTGTTAAACTGCCATCCACAAAATCCCTTACCTCATCAAATACCCACTGTCTCACCATCACAGAAACTTCATACCACTTCTCCGACTAACAACCAGTCATTCATCCCATTGCCTAAACAAAACACCTAATAACAACAAGCCACATTCATCTTTCCTACACATCGACACTTGCCCACTACAACAGTCAAACCACTCTTTAAACATTCACCTTCAACCCGAAAATCACTCGGCCTACCCGAATTCATACCACCCTCCATAGCAAATTCGTTCACCATCTTCAAACAAGAACTGCACCAAATACCAAGACTAACCCCGACTGTTCCTCATCTACACATGCAACGAACCGCCACTTTTCACAATTCACTTTCAACTCCCACCTCACACAGCAACTACAACCTCCATCCACAAACTGCTTCATCACCATTAACAAGCTTGTGACGCCATAACATCTACCACTACAACCAGCGTCCAAACACCTAGCTGCAACTCCCTCTTTTGCACACATACAAACATCCTAACCTCATCACACATCCGATCATACTTCCGCCCCCAAATCCGTTAGCACCAAATCGCCGATAATCGCCGATTAACAATCGTAATCGAAACCGCTTCGAATCCATATCTTGAACCCAAACCAAATCTCTATTCGAACAAGTTTTGATCCATACCCGGATCGAAGAGGATTTTTTTTCTATGATTTCAAATTGTTACTCAAAAAAAAGAGAAACGGGAAGGGGGCGAGATTTTTGGACGTGATAATTAGGGCTTGCTGTCCCTTTTATTATGGGGGTTTTCTTTGTTTTAGGTTAAGAGATTTTTGAGCATGTTTGATTGTTGACCCTTGTTTAAATTGTTGACCCAGCCTTTTTCTTTTTTAATTAACTGGTGGTCTGTTTAGAATTAGTTATTTCTTATTTTGTTTTGTTCCTGATTATTAGGTCAGTTTTAATTTCAATTGAGTTTAGTTCTAATTTTTTTATATAGTTGAGTCAGTTTTTGTTTTCTTATTTTTTTTAGGTTTAAATTTCGAGTTAGTTCCTATTTTTTTTGTTAAAAAAAGAAATAAAAAAATTCAAATATCACAGGACCAAAGAGAAGAAAGAATTCAAGCAAGCAAATCAAAGGAATAGAACTCGAACAAAGCAAACAATTAGATAATTTGAATTGTTGGAGCGGTTGCACACCAAATGTGGTGTGAACGCGCTAGCGCTACTCAATTGCACTGGACGGACTGTCGATCTAAGTTAGTGTTTTCTAAACTCTACAGTGTTTGCTGTTGCTTGAAAAGTAAATAAAATTTCTTGTAAAAATTTCATGCAGGTGTCACGACTTGCTTGTAAAAATTTTATTTCTTTAATTTTTTATTCTGTGACTGTTTTGTGATTGATTTGAATATAAAAAATTGCATTCATACTATAAAAAGATGTATTAATAAATAAAAATTGTAGACTATGGACTTAAGGGCATCACGAGCTCAATTAGGGTAAAGTTTTTTTCCTTAATAATTAGGATTATACTAGCTAACTCTCCCAGTGTCTAAGAAAGAGTAGAGTTTCGAACTCAATCAGGTTCTTAAACCTTCAGTTGCGTTGCTATGGTGATTCTTAATGCACTGATAAATCTTGTCCCGATCTGGCTGAGACTTGTTACTTGTGTAGTTTGAAATTATTAGGTTTATACATTTTCAGTTAGGATCTATTAAGGACATAAAATTTTATTGTAGCTAATTCCTGTGTCTGATTGTTTTAAGAAAAAAAATTCAAAATCCTCAAAAACAAATAAAAAAGATTGAAAAAAAATTGTTTAACTTCTTTGTTTTTATTTATTTTTAGCCCTCGTTAGTTTTGTAGGTTGTAATTTTCTAAAACTCCCATCTTCAAAACTTTTTATCTCTCACCTCTTTCCAAACTTCTCCATTGTCTAAATTTCTTTGTGCATTCTCTTCTTCTCTTATTCTTCGTGCTAGTGCATGAGTAGTTGGACTCGTGATCCTTCAAATAATCATTTAGTTCGAACAAACATTCCTTTAACCATGGCCGAGGAAAATCCCCTCGAACTCTTATGGATATATACTTCCCCGATCGAGTTTCTATTCCTTCTTGCATCATATTGCCCGTCACAACGGGTAACCACTTTGAAATTCATTCAAATCACATAAATACTCTTCAAAATTTTGCAATTTAGAACGTGGTGATCCTTACATTTTCTTAACCAAATTTGAACAAGTTTGTGCAACCCTGAAATTTCAACAACTAAGTGACGATGGAATCAAACTTAGCTTAATTCCATTTTCACTTACCGATTATGCCGAAAAATGGTTGTATAGCTTGCCTTCAAACACAAATGGAACTTGGGATGAATTTGTGAATGTTTTTCTAAAGAAATTTTACCCTTTGAAAAAAACGTACAAAATTCCAATTGAAATCATTAATTTTCATCAATTTGAGGGTGAATCCTTTCCAAAATATTTTGAAAGATTTAAAGAACTTCTATTCAAATGTCCATATCACAATTTTGAAAAATGGACTCTTTGTCAAATTTTATATGACGAACTTGAAAATAACTATCTAATCATGCTCGAATCGATGTGCCAAGGAAACTTTGTAGCCCAAAATCACGATGGCGCTTGGCAATTCCTCGAAAATTTGGCCAAAAAATCGGCTCAATGAAAAGTATATAATGAGAAATCGATTTATTCCCGATCAAACGCTCATTTGGTAGAATATTTAACGACCTTACATGCAAAAATAGACGCCATGTTAACCAAATTCTATGATTTCCTTTCACCAACTCAAATAAATCAAGCTCAAGTGGCTTAGTCCTTATGTTACAAATGTAATGATCCTAACCACATTGTCGATCAATGCCTACATTCGTTAGAACAACTCAACGCATTTAATAAAGTAATGAATGACCCATTCTCCCCAACGTACAATCCAGGTTGGTGAAACCATCCTAACTTATGTTGGGCCCAAAACAATGCAACTTCGAATTCGGTTCGACCCCCTTTTCAACCATTTTCGAATAATCCTTCGAATCATCACTTTCAACAAAATCCATTCTAAAATCTTGCGCCACCTTCTCAGAATCACGCGCAACAATCTTTTGTTCCCCAAGATGATAAACGATTGACGTCACTTGAAAAAACTCTCGAAACGTTGACTAAAGCAACGACTCAGAATCTCCAATCAAATAGCAATCTGCAAAATTTATTGACTTCAGACATACAAAACATGATTCAATCAATCGCTAAACTTGAAATGAAAATGAGTCAGCTAGCCACTTCCGTAAGTGAACGGGGAAGAGGCACTATCCTGAGTCAATCCATTCTGAACCCCAAGATTCAAAATCCTAATCCAAACCAAGCTCATGTCATCCAGGATAGCAATTTAACTCAGTTGAATGCTATTACGGCTTTATGATCCGGTAAGAAAATCGATAATAAAGTTGAAAATCCAAATAAATGACCGAATGTTCCTCTCGACTCTTCTAAAACCACGAATGATATTGATCCAAATTCTGAATCTATTTTTTCTCCAACTCAAGTAGTCCGACCAATTGAGTTTCACATTTCATTTCCTCATCGTCTGAACCATAGAAACATTCCAACCAAATGGAAAAGATTTTGGAAATTTTCAAACAAGTGAAAGTTAGCATTCCTCTTCTCGACATCGCTCAACAAGTCCCAACCTATGCTAAATTCCTCAAAAACTTGTGTACCCAAAAACGACACACTCATGTACCCAAGAAAGTTTTCTTAGCCGCCGGACTTAACATAGTCTTGTCCCAATCAATGCCAGTGAAAATACAAAGATCCTGGCTGCTCCACAATATCGTGTGCTATTGGGGACAAGAATATCGATAGATGCCTGCTAGACATAGGTGCTAGTGTTAACTTGCTTCCATATTTCGTCTACGACCAATTAGGAATAAGAGAACTAAACCCACCAAGGTTACCCTTCTACTTGCTGACCATTCAATTAAGAAACTTGTGGGCAAAATCGAGGATGTACTGATCAAAGCAGGTGAATTCATCTTTCTAGTATTGTCCTAGAAATTCAACAGGTAAGCAATCCTGCGAACGAGATTTCTTTGATTTTAGAAAGACCCTTCTTAGCAGCCTCTAATGCGCTTATCAACTGTAGAAATGGGTCAATGAAACTTTCCTTTGGTAACATGACCATCGAACTAACTATCTTTAGAACAGAAATCTCTCCTAACTCTTATATGGACCATTTTTCTGAAATCCACGCTGTCCATGACAATGAACCTGAGCTTGACCATATGAGCAATGAAGTAGAATCGAATTACGAAACTTTGTTTCAAGATATTCCTGAAAATTTCTCTGAATCAATTCATGTCGAGCTGCTCACAACCTAGTCTATCCCTCAACCAATTTCTTCGGTTGAGTCATCTCCCAAATTTGAACTCAAAGTGCTTCCCAATCATCTTAAGTACGCTTACTTTGGAGACAATGAAACTCTTCCTGTCATTATCGCTTCTAACCTTACTATAAAGCAGGAACAATTGCTCATTCCCATCCTTAAGAAAAATAAGGAAGCATTTGGTTGGTCCATGGTTGATATTAAAGGGATTAGTCCTTTGATAGTCCAACATCGAATCCACCTTATAGATTATGCCAAGCCTACTCGTGATCCCCAGCGTCGACTAACCCCCATCATGAAAGAAGCAGTTTATGATGAAATCCTTAAATGTCTTGATAATAGAATCATCTACCTGATTTCTAATAGTCAACGGGTTTGTCCGATTCATGTCATACCTAAGAAATCAGGGATAACCATGACCCAAAATGAAGCCAACGAGATTATCCCAACCCGCATCTAGATGGGTTGCCATGTTTGCATTCATTATAGGAAACTGAACGCTCCAACACGTAAGGATCATTTCCCTTTGCCATTTATCAATCAGATGTTAGAACGACTAGCCGACAATGAGTTCTACTATTTCCTTGACAGGTACTGGGGCTATAATCAAATCCCTATCACTCTTGAGGAGCAAGAGAAGACCACTTTCACTTGTCCTTTCGGTACATTTGCGTACCATCATATGCATTTTGGTCTCTGTAATGCACCTGCAACCTTCTACAGGTGCATGGTTAGCATTTTTCCGATATGATCGAGCAACTTTTGGAAGTTTTCATGGATGATTTTTCCATCTTTGGGGACTCTTACACTGAGTGTTTACATCACCTTGATTGTGTTCTTAACTGTTGCAAAGATAAACACTTAACTCTTAATTGGAAAAAATGTCACTTCATGGTCAAAAATGACATTGTTTTAGGACATATCATCTCTAATAAAGGAATTGAAGTAGACAAAGCCAAAATCGTATTTATCTCTAATCTTCGCATTCCCAAATCTGTTAAGGACATCCGATCCTTTTTAGGTCATGCTGGCTTTTATTGTCACTTTATAATGGATTTTAGCAAAATAACTCGACCTTTGACTAATCTTCTTGGTAAGGATGTTCCTTTCGACTTCAACTTTGATTGTATTTCATTTTTGAGCATCTCAAAAATGAACTTGTCTCTTCCCCCATCATCTGCTCTCCCAACTGGAAGCTACCTTTTGAAATCATGTGTGATGCCTCGAATTCCGCTGTAGGTGCAGTCTTAGGGCAACGTATCGATAAAATTCTTCATGTCATTTACTATGCGAGTAAGACTTTGAACGATGCTCAAATCAATTATACGACCAGTGAGAAAGAAATTTTAGCATTCGTTTTCGCTCTAGAAAAATTCAAACGTTATCTAGTTGGCTCACAGATCATTGTTCATACTGATCACTCCGCACTTAGGTACCTTTTCTCTAAAAAGGATGCTAAGGCTCGTCTCATTCGTTGGATCCTTCTACTTTAAGAATTTGACATTACCATTTAGGATAAAAAAGGATCTAACAATGTTATTGTGGACCACTTGTCTCATCTTCCAAATGCCCTGTCTTCTTCTCTTTTGATCAACGAGAATTTTCCGGATGAACGACTCTTTTCCTTATCTACTGATCCTTGTTTTGCTGACACTGTCAACTACTTAGCCACCAAGCAGAACACTTCTTTTTGGTCCAAGCAGGAAAAACAAAAATTCTTATCCCAAGTGAAACATTTTTATTAGGATGACCCTTATCTTTTCAAGTACTATCCCGATCAAATCATCTGAAGGTGTGTTCCATTCCTAACACTGAAACTCGCAGTGTCCTCTCTTTCTGTTACGACCAAGCCTATGGTGGTCACTTTGGTCCTAAAAAGACAGTCGAAATTAGATCACTACTGGTTGTCAGTAGATGAACACTGCTCGACCATTTACACAGATGGTGCTCGACCCGCGGTGCCGGACCGTGGCATGCTGCTCAACCAGAAGTGCACGACCCCATGGTCACTCGACCATCAACGTGGTGCTCAATCCGGGGTGCTCGAGTAGTGATGCATAAACCAAGAGACTCACAGTGATAGACCCTAGAACTGCATTTTACTAACGGGGTTAACATTTGCCCCTCGAAGCTTGTATTTCTTGCTTGTGAGAAAAGCGGGCTTCGAAATTAACACAATTTGCGTTGAGATCCAGTAGTATCTTTTCCGTTCGCTATGGCGAATCATGCTTTGAATTTATATGTTACATGCTACATGTTCTGTAATTAAAGCAAGCATTTGCATGATTTTGGACTTATACTTTGTTATTTATCGTCAACATCAGTAACATATTAGTTTAATCATTAGAAAAATGAATTATAGCGAATTTTATCTTGAATTGAATAGAGTATTTGCATAGGGTATTTTTACTCAACGGTTTATAACTCGTCAAATATTATTTGCACAAATATGTATTCTAATTTGAATTCGCGTTTACAGTAAAGATCAACTAATCGACCAAAGCAAACTGTGGATTTCAAGCGTTATTGTTTTAACGACTTATATAATAATAAGACTTTTCACATTTGGAAAATACGTATCTGTGATTTATTTTCTACTCCTACTTAGAGAAGTCTTGGGCATTTGTGCCCCTGCCTAGGAGGTCGTTATTAATCTTTACTGTCGAAAATACTTTTATGGCTTAATGTTTGTCTGCATTGTCTGTCAGTTCTGATATCGGAGACTCCATTGGATTCCCCTCCTACAGAGAGGTCGTTTATAATCCAACGTCCACCTCATCCTATTGACTGAAGTGACATTATAAACCTCACTAAGCGTCATTGATCTCTGCTCTGGAGAGGTTACTTTCTCCATTTGAAGGATTTTTTGTTATCACATTGTTTCGCAGAGCGAACTCCAGCGAGGTTCGGGTGAGGGCTGCATCGCTTCATGCCACGAACTCTCGTGCATTGTTTCAGGTATATTGAACTTCCCCGCTTTGTTTCATGCAATGAATTCCCACGACCTTTGGGGTGAGGGACACATCGCTTCGCGCCACAAACTCCCGTACATCGTTTCACGTATTGTGAACTCCCGCATTTCGTTTTGCACAATGAATTCCCGTGACCTTTGGGGTGAGGGCTGCATCGCTTCACGCCGCGAACTCCTACACATCGTTTCATGTACAGTGAACTTCTGCACTTCATTTCGTGCAACGAATTCCCTCGAGCTTTAGGGTGAGGGCCGCATCGCTTCACGCCACAAACTCCCGTGCATAGTGTTACGTATGGTGAACTCCCGCGCTTCGTTTCGCGTAACAAATTCCTGCGACCTTTGGGGTGAGGACCGCATCGCTTCATGCCACGAACTCCCGTGCATCATTTCCCGTATAGTGAACTCTCGCACTTCATTTCACGCAACGAATTATCGTGACCTTTGGGGGTGAGGGCCGCATCGCTTCGCACCATGAACTCCCGCAAATCGTTTCACATATTGTGAACTCCCTCGCTTCGTTTCATGCAACGACGCGACCTTTGGGGTGAGGTCCGCATTGCTTCGTGCCACGAGCTCCCGCACATCGTTTCACGTATAGTGAACTTCCGCGTTTCATTTCACGCAACGAATTCCCGTGACCTTTGGGCTGAGGGCCGCATCACTTCGCGCCACGAACTCCCGTGCATCATTTCGTGTATAGTGAACTCCCGCGCTTTGTTTCGTGCAACAAATTTTCGCGACCTTTGGGGTAAGGACCGCATCCATCGTGCCACGAACTCCCACGCATTGTTTCACGTATAGTGAACTCCTGCGCTTCATTTCACGCAATGAATTCCCGCGACCTTTGGGGTTAGGGCCGCATCGCTTCGCGCCACGAACTCCCGTGCATCGTTTCACTTATAGAGAACTCCCGCACTTCGTTTAGCGCAACGAATTCCTATAACCTGTGGGGTTAGGGTCACATCGCTTCGTGCCACGAACTCCCATGTATCGTTTCACGTATAGTTCCCGTGCTTCGTTTCGAGCAACGAATTCCTGCCACCATTGGGGTTTCGGATTACTCATTGGGACTTCCTCGATATGACATTAAGCAAGCAAACACTTATTGGATAACCTGCAATGAAGAAATCTTCTTTCAGCAGATTTTGCATATTGTGCAAGTAAGAGATTTATACAGGCAGGTAATACTTCATTCGCAAAGCTATTGCTCATTACAATTCATGTGAAACATTAAAGACTTTTTACAAGAAAGTAGAACATAGCTAGGAGTAAAGTAATGTAGGAAGTAAAATAGTGGCGAAGAAGATCGCTTATTCCGATCCATTGAAATTAAAGCACCACTGGTTGTCAGTAAATGATTGGCTTCGGTGTGGTCTGAGTAAGAGCTTCGTTGCTTGGATCAGACTGGTCGCTTGATGCCCCTTTCCCCTGGGGAGTTGCAGATGGATTTGCATTTTGGGGATTCTTCACATATTATTGTAGACGGTTCTTCCTAATCAGCTCCTTGATCAATGATTTCAGATGCCTACATTCATTGGTATTGTGGCCTTACTTATTATGCAATTGGCATAACTTCCCAGATTTGGTTAGATAGCCATTGATCTTTATTGGTCGAGGCTTTAGGTGGTCTTCTGCATCCTTCATGGAAAAGTAGATGTTTTCAGGAGTGTCATTCAGAGGAGTTAGCTTTGACGAGTCATGAAGGAGAAACTTCTTATTAGCTTTATTGTCGTTCCCGTCATTGTCTCGCTTCTGCCCTTGAGTTCTCTATTGATTAGCCTGAGCATTAACATCCTTTTTATCCTCAACAATACTGCTTGTGCCAATAGGATGAGTATCGTTGTCCACTCTCACGTACTCTTCCGCTTTCTTATAGAACTTGTCAAGCGTATTTGGTTCCTTCATGTTTATCCATCTCCCAAACTCGCTACTCTTGTCTATAGCGTCGAGTAAAGCCATGATGATTATGCGAGGCTCTGGATTCCTTACTTCGGGAAAGGCAGCATTGAACCAACTGAGAAAAGATTTAACGGATTCCCTTGGATTCTGCTTCATTTTTGAAAGTGTTATAACATCCTTGTCTTTGGTGGCATGCAGATGGAATTGCTTCTTGAACTTTTTGGTAAAGTCAGAGAACCGGTCTATGGACTTGGGTGGCAACTTTGTGAACCAAAGTGACGCAGCACCTTCTAAGTAGAGAGGAAAATATAGGCATCTTATCTCATTTGTTGCCTTTGCAGCACTCATATGCCTCTCGTATTTGAACAGAAAGTAGTTAGGATCAACAAGGCCGTTGTACAAAGTAAAAGTTGGAGGAGTGAATTTCTTCAAGCACTCAGTTTCTCAGATTCTATCGGTAAACGACATCCTATCGGGAGAGAAATCCGATTCCCTTTCATCGTCATTGTAAGCTTGATTCTTTTTCATGATTTGTTCTACAATATCCAAGATGTATTCTTTAGTGTTATGCCACTCTGTGAGGCTAAGTTCTTTATCAAATGTTCGTCTAGGCATGCCATCTTGACTAGAGAGCTTAGGTCCTTTACCTTTCCGACGAGGAGGTGCCCCTGTGGCAGGACTGACAACCTTTCGAGTATTCCTCTCGGAATGATTCTTAGCTTTTGGCTTCGAGTCTTTGACATTAGCCTCGTCTTTGTTGCTCAACCATTCATTATCGTCTTTCATGTTGTCGTTGCGATCATGTCCAGAAGTGGATGAATTGACATTTCGGTCAAGACTAACATGGACCTTGTGAGGGGCTGGAGTGGGTTGAGCATTAAGAATAGCGTCAAGTTTTTCCAACATAGCCTTGGTAGAACTATCCACTCTCTGGTTTAAATTGGCGATAGCGACATCCAACTCATTCCTAATTACATAGGCCCCACCTACTGAGTTTTCATCAACTTCAAAGCGGTTAGTAAGTGGTATAGCTTCGTTATTAGCAACGTGTTCGGTTTCTTTAACGGTTTTACTAGTGGTCTTCTTAGATTTAGCATGATCTTAGATTTATAGAACTAGAAGCAAGCTTAGAACTTCGTCACAAGGCTCTTAAGATTGAGAGAAGTACTGACGTGGACCCACGGTGGGTGCCAAATGTTGAAACCAAAATTGATCTACAACACAAAGGGTGTGAGATCACGCTACACCAACAATAAGGTTAAGGAAAATGGAGCTAAGGAAAATATAATCAAGTAAAAAACATAAGAATTTTATATTGGTTATATCTAGAATAGGTCTACATCCATTTTTGAATCACTTCTCATTATAACTCTTTGTTTTACAAAGTACATGAATTTATGAATTCACTCATATTGTTCATCTCTCTCTCTCTTTTCTCTCTTTTTATGATCTAGATTACACTTGAACTCGTGGAGGAACGGATGAGATCTCTTGATCGATGATGGTTGAAGTGTAGATCTTCAATCACTTGGAGATTTAGATGAGCATCCTTAGTTCCATGGTGAAATAGTGCTAGATCTAGACTTAAGAGAAGGATTATGGAGATTTGAGAATTTGGAGTGATCTCTAATGGAGGAAGGTGGAGACTTGATCTTCACGTTGTAGGAGGAAGATGAATGGAGCTTGAGAAGCCATTAATGAAGCTTGGAGAGCTTGAGAATGGTGGAAAACCGAAAATGACAGCCCTTCGAGTTGACAAAAATTGGTCTTTTGAATGGTAGCGAAATGGGCTATTTATAGGCGAAGTTGGTAATAGTGGCAATTTTGTAATTATGGTGTGCAGGGTAGGGGTCGAGTGTACATGTATTTACGAAACTACCACTGAACAGTTGGAGCCAGTTGTGTACAGTATGGCACGACCGACCCAAAGAATGAGTGCGACCAGGACTTCTTAAGCAAGCTTCATGCGCGACCCGAAATATATTGCGTGAGGGACCCTAACTTGCCATTTGCACGTGCAAGCAGAAAAATGGTGAGCGACCCATTTTCACATGTACCTGACCGACCTCGTATTATAATTCTTGCATGAACAGTTCATAAAATGGGATCAATAATTACTACTTTGCCACCCACTTTACATAAAATACTTCCAAGTGTTCCGCCATTCACTCATCACACTGCCACGTGCCATTTGTATTGCCATACATTTACAAATATGGGAACAATTATCACGATTGTTCCATTGCATTGTTTATGTACAGTTCTGCTCATTCATCAGTTAAGTGAAGCTTGCTCAATCGTAGGCTTTTAGGTGGTGCTCGACCACTCTCTCTGGCGGTGCTCAACAACATAATGTTTAAACACTTGTCACGTCATTCTTGCATGTGATTCACTACATTGCCCCCACTTGTTTGTCTACTTTTGTGATTGATTAAAATTACTGCTCGAGCCGTCCATCTAAGTGCAACTGCTCGTTCCCTATTTTAGTGATTTTGGCATGTAACTTTTACGCATTGCAGTGTCACGTTCCACAGCTTTATATATTTTCTGAGTTGCAAATGAATGGTTATGTGCTGCTTGTCCACATGTATATGGTTATAAAATGTAATCGATGTATGCACACACGTGGCCTCTTCATGTATGACCTGTTTTAGCATACTGCTATGATCACTCCAACATGGTGTTGCTCGACCATCCCGCCTGATGGTGTTGCTCGACCAGGCTGATGAACTCGTTACTTTACAATCCAAATTACTTAGCTGGAGCTGACCCATGCAATCCTTTAGGCTTTACTATGGTGTGATATGTTACGTAAATGGTTCACTTGATTGTAAGCCATCCTATTTCGGAACCATGTATAAATTGCTATCAACGGTATGAGCCACACTATAATACTTTACTGGTATGTAGATATAAAAGGGCACCAGCGCCATGGGAGCATGCTGAGTAACACACAAAATGCGCTAATCACGCTGTTGTCAATCCGTTCTTCCAATAACAGGATGTGCTCGATCTCTCAATCGTGAACAGTTCTCGAGCACTTGTGCTCGAACCATACGCATGTCAAACCATGCAATCAGTGACCGACCAATTAGGATACGAGAAACCCATCAACTTTATAATGCTCGAGTAAATGACGTGTTCGACCGACCAGTTTGGCGCTGAAGTGAACACTGCTCGACCGTTTACGCAGATGGTGCTCAACCCGCGGTACCAGACAGTGGCATGCTGCTTGACCAGAAGTGCATGATCCCAGGGTCGCTCGACCATCAATGTGGTGCTCGACCTGAGATGCTCGAGCAGTGATGCACGAACCATGAGACTCACGGTGATCGATCCTGGAATTGAGTTTTACTAATGGGAATAACAGAATGCAGTCAATTTTCTCTCAATATCTGTGAGATAATATTTGAAACTGATGGTGTATAATACGAGTTGAATCGGAATCGTAACGGAGATTGGGTGCTCGAGTTGTTAGAGTGCTGAAAGATCCTTTGAAAAGCCTAGCATGTGTGTATTTATAGGCGTGGAGATCCCTCGGGTTTGATGCCACGTGGAAAGCTCTCAACGAAACTCGGAGTTGTAGTCGAGATAGTGTTTCAGATCGTGGGTAACAGGTGGAACTTGATTCGCTAATGTAGGAGTTCGTTGACTGGTTTTGTAGCCCAAAGAATAAGTCAATTTTGCGTAGTAGTTCCAGGTGGATCGGATGTAAGATTCTCCGAACCGAGCCAAGAAAGCGTGACACCGAATTCTTATGTGCGGGTTGAGTCAAGTTCATTCGACCCACCGCTGTCTATTCTCCATTAGATTTGAAGCCTCCCTTTATTCTTTCGAGTCGCTAGTACTTCATCCCATCCGACCCGATGCTCTTCTTTTCTACTCGATCCACCCAAGTCATTGAATCCACTTGACACTTAGTCTTTCGTGCATACAATCGTGGTCTCAGGACTTTGTGTGGCCTATTCACAAAGTAGGCCAGCATTTTTCCCTTCAAAGTACGTCTTATCGAAGAGAGACGTACTTTGGACTTGTCGATCTGCCTATTCTTGAATCGGTGATAGTCAATAGTCATGTCTGTCTGCGAAGTTGTGACACTTTGTGAAGTCGTGTCTCTTGAATTTTGTACATTATGTATAAATACGAAATGTGATTCGTAATCATCTTTGCTATGTTCAACAAGTTGGAGATATCAAACGGGATATAAGCAAATCTTCAGGTAAATCCTTTAACCTTTGTCAAGTCAAAAAGTCAAAATTTTCCAATTGTTCCTTATTGCTTTGTCAATTTTTCTTTGTGCGCGTGCATGGTCTTTAGCAATTCCTTTTGATTTCCCTTGTTCCTATCTTATATAGCTTCACAATAAAGTGATCAGATCGAAAGTCACGTTACAGGTTAGGTCGAATTTATTCGACCCATCTTTATATTCGAATTGCCAAGTCCCGAATTGTTTCTGCTATTTACTTGATTGATCAGATCGGGCCGTCAACTCATGGGAATATGAATGTCCCTTTTCATTATATATTTATAACCCGAGCATCTTTAATTTTCTTCTTACATTATTATGTTTTTATCGATTCACTTCGCCTTTGCAAAAATTCTAATCTTTAAAACTTTAAACATTCATCTCGATTTCCAAACTCGATTCATAGGTGGGTGTTAAAAATGCTTGTTTCATAGCTTTGATTTCATCTTGTTACCAAATCAAGTTTGAATTGCATGTTGCTCTCCATCGTTAGCGGTTGTGACATTGGTATTGAGGCTCCTTGGACCATAGTCGTCGCTACTGACGTCACAGACACCTCCAAGTGGCAACCTTGGAGCTTCACATCAGGCGTTAAGGAAGAGGATAATACAATGTAATGGTCACCGAAGAGTAGAGAAGAAGAAGGAGTGAAGGACTGGACAGTACTAGTGTCAGTAGGTCGAAGGTGTAACTTGAGTTAGAGATGGATGATTGAAGAGGGCGGACTCTCGTGTGGAGTGTTGGGTCGGGTCGAGCTGGTTAGACCTGATATCCATTCAACCCGAGTCACAGATTCGACCCGAGGTGTTATTTCGACCCGAGGCACATATAATCGACATAATTTCCATGTTCTTCAACATACAATCAAATTAGGTAAACGTGATGGCTCTGACGACTCTGATCCACTATAATGCATATGTGTAACTTGACTGAGGATAATCATAATTTATGAACTCGTGAACAGTTAGGATAGAACCTTCAGCATTGAACTTCGAAATCACACTATATACATATTTGAAGGATTCTGGACTTGACGAACATAAGACCATTCAACAATTCAATGCTTATAAGTCAACTGCATGCTTTTCCTTCTTTTCTCGTATCTTTTCATATTTGCACCGCACGCACCAACACACACTAGCGCGCACACACACAAGGGAGGCACGGGAAACTATACTCTAATCCTTGATGTTTCTTGGATTGTACAACCAACATGTTTAGAAGATATTGGACAAGGTTCTCTGAATCGGATAAGAGTAAGGCTCCAGAGTCGTCTAGCAATCTCAATACCAATGTTCTTCCATCAAATCCAGATTGGAACAGTACGGGCTCAGATTTCGAAGTAGAGGTTTGTGAAAATGTGGGGTCATCTGGGGGAAAAATCTCAATGGATGAAGAAGAAGGAGGAGTGGGAGACAATCGAGCTTTTGATGAATTTGAGGACACGATCATTTTGAATGCACCCCATGACTCTTGAGTGTCGACGACCGACAAAGCCAGAATCAAACGGATTTGCTTAAGGCACGAGATTTCTTGGGAGGAAGTTAGAGTTTCATCCAATATTACAGACATACCCCATAATCCTCCAGAAGGCTACATGGCTATTGGTCGGTTAATGTGCGCAGTTGGATCCATTCCGCCATTTCCACCCTTCGTTATCGATTTTTTAAGAAAATGCGGATTGCTGCCATACAACTCCAACCAACAGCTTATTCCTTTCTATGCACACTGTACATAGCATATATGGAAATTTAGGGTGTGGAGCCTGCTTTTGAGGATGTGAATTTCTTCTATCATTTCAAACATCATACAAAAAAGACACCTTCCTTTGTTTACTTCGAATCCGTGCCTAAGAGAAAAATCCTCGGTAATGGGTTTAGCAACGTGGGCCACATAAGACCCGAGTGGTTTTATATTCAACACCAACCCGGGTGTGCCAGAAGATGGGTGCAAGCCAGTAAGTGTTCAAAGTTTAGTTTTCTCACTTCAACGACACTTGAAGATTCACTAAGTTTTCTTTCTTATTTTCAGTTCGAAATCCAAGAAAAGAACAAGGCGACATATACCAGAATCGTCTGACCCGTTGACTGAATTGTAATTTAGACTTCTTAAAGGTTAGAAAAATCTTGGTGGATGAGCTCCTTCATCGACACCATCTACTTGATAGGAAACAGAGTATATGTCATGGAGGTTGTGCTTACATATACGAGCCTCCGATTTAAGTTCCTCCCGTTCCCGCAAAAACTATCGATGTGCCCCCTGTCGACGGGAAAGTTATAACTACAACTGAGGATGGGGTAAGCTCAAAGAGTAAGGATCCTATGGGTTCGATTCCAGAACCACATCCGGGAGGGAAAGAGGCAACTCCAGTGAAAGAAAGCATTGAGATTCCCCCAAGTCCTTCTCCAATTAACATTCGTACCAATGAGATCCTGAAAAGGTCGCCTGAGGAAGATCCTCGGGGTAGCTCTCCTAATGATGCATATCCTCACGAAAGGCAGCCTTCTTCGTAAACACCATCTCTAACCAAGTCCCTTGTCCATGATTCCCAAATAGAGGATCCCATATTCGGGGACTTAGATAAACTTCCCTTGCCCGATGACATGTACACTTCCCAATATATTGGTTCTAGCCCTTTTTTCCTACCTCTGAAGAGGAAGTCACTCATGTGAAAGTCGGGAAGAAGACACCCACAAGCATAACTCCGGGCTCTGATCTGTTAGGGGGATCATTAGGACACACACCGCATTAACACTGCATGCCACAACTTCCATGCTATGTGTTGGAGGATGGAGTTTTGATGACAACAACCTTGTGTCAATTATCATTGATTATAATATATATATATATATTAACAACTATATCTAGAATATATATATATACACACATATATATATATGTAGGGTATGTATACAGGACTTAAATACTGAAGAGTGTACAGTTTTAGAGTTTCAAGAGATCCAGGATTCAGAAGAGATTCAAGACTCATGAGTTATGAAGCTAACAAGATTTCAAGAGTTCAAGAAAAATATAGTAATAAAGTCTAGTTTATATGTAAGACTCTGAATAGCACTCCAGGTTCGAACTTCGTTTTTCAAATTATCTATTTTCAAAATAAATTTCAGAACTATTATCAAATTGAATTTCAAAATTCTCTCAAAATAATTTTTAGTCTTTCAAGAATTTCAAACTTACGACTTCATATATATTTTCTACTTTATAAGTATACTTATTTTTACAGTTTTATTAAATCATTTATATATATATATTACAAAGTTTATATTTGATTATAATATTCCTATTTAAACTCTAAGTTTTCATATAACCTTTTTGTTTATACAGTTTATAAGTATATCTTTATGAATTCCTATATATATGTTTATAATTATATTATATATAGTTTTATATCACATATATACAAAGTTTTTAATCATATGTTTAAATAATATTTTCTTTTGTTTTTATACCTGAAAAATAATGTTTTAACAACTAGTTTTGTTTTAGGAATTTCCAGAATATATATATTGGTTTAAATACTTTAAAATGATTAAAAAAACAAAAAAATTGGTGGACATGTCGACATACAACTTTCAGAAATTTAGTTTTCAAAGGAAGTGTCATTTCACTATTTGTAACGTTCCAGAAATGTTACAACTATTCAAATCTTATAAATAGAGGTTGATTTCGAATTTTTTGATCATTCTTATTCTCCATCTTCACCCCTCTTAATCCCACCGTTAATATTACATATTTTATTGATTTCTACACTATTTTTCGATTTTTTTATCATTACTTTTCTGCATTTTATATTTATCTATTTCTGTGATTGTGTTTGATTCTGTATCTGTAATCATCTCTGTTGTGAGTGATTCTTATAGTAGATCATTTGAGTTTAAGATTTTCATAAATTCCTTATAAACACTGTACACGGCCCTCTAGTGTTAGACTTGTCTTAAGATCCGCATTCTGCATTCCCAAACAATTGGTATTGGAGCCTAGATTTTCAAAAAGTTCATAATCTTATTTTTGGAAATATTAAATGGCAAGTTTTGAAATGGTTTCTAAACAATTGTTTAAATTCATGCATTCCATCAGTGTTAGACATATCTGCATTTTATTATGTTGAAAAATAAAGTTATCATAATCTGTCTTTAAAAAAAAATACAATTAGTTATTTTGAAAAGTCACTTGATTCTTTGGAAAGTTGTGTTGTTTTGTAGGGGAAAGTAATGTCTAATAACTATTGGCCAAACGACACCAATATGATCTTTCATCAACCAAGAAAAGAAGAGTTTATGAAGGGATATGACTTTTGGGCTTATAGTAGTTGAAGTGTCCATTCATTCAAAATTCAAGTTCAAAATTTTGACGCCAAGCTGGTTAAATTATTAAATCATCGTCTCATTGTCAAATTCTGAAAGATGTAAATGTATGATTCATGATAATGAAAGAAACGAAGATAAATGCTATAATTGCAACAGACCAGGCCATATAAAGAGGATGTGTCCTTATCTAGATGAATCAGATTCATCATCAAGCGATGAAGAGCCAGAAACCAGAAATCCAAATATGTGTTTCACAGCGATTCAGAATTCAAAGAATAACAAAGAAATATGTCTAAAAACCAGGTACACCTTACTGAATTTTTAAATTTTTGGTTGATTTGGATGAATAGAAGCTTTGTTCGCCTTATTTGAATTTGAAATTTAAAATCCTAAAGTTTAATCTTGAATTCTAAAATCCAAATTTGAAATTCGAATTTTAAAATTCAAAATAATAATAAATAATGATATAATTAATTTTAAACATTTGATCAAGATTAATATTATTTCAGGAAACAAATTAAACAGAAAATATGAAAGTTCAAATAATAAAACAAAATCAAAAAACAACTTGTCTATTTAAAACATACATATATGTTGACATACAGAAATTGACATATCGACATGTGTACCAATAAATTCAAAAATTGAACTTTCAAACTTCCCACCATCTTTTCAATAAGAAAATGCTAGTTCAAACACTAGTTATTAACTTTGTCTGCCTACTAATTTTCTTATATCTTGTTTCAAAAAATATATATTAAAAGTATATAAATTAATAAAATTATACAGACATGTTAATATAAGTATTTTTGATATTGTTATAGAATATAAATTTATTTATCTTTTATATATAGTTTAAACATGCATAGTTTAATTTATATATTATTCATATGATTTCATAACAATTTTGCGTTACATTATCACAAATACTATTTGTAACTTAATACTTTTTTTGATTTCTTATTAAGACTTATAAAAGCTTGAATATTTAACCTAATAATTTGTTGTAAAAATAATATATATATATAATTTTATGTCTTAAATATGTAGTTTAAATATAAGAAGTTATAGTTTTATGGTTCAATTTATATCCAGATTTCATAATTTTGTTATGACTATAGATTTCTTTTTAAAATTTTAACATATAAATGTATCTTTAGCAAATTAATATATTTTGATTTCTAAAATTTCAAATTTAAAATTGATTTTTATCTATATATTGATTTATATAATTAAATTTTAAGTCCTTTTAAATTAGTTTATATATATATATATATATATATATATATATATACACACGCATAAACACACACAATTATGAATATATGTTTACATAAGAATAATTTACTTTATCAATTCTACATTCTCTTTAAAAGGATTTTCAATTTTTACTATATCAAAGAAGCACCCTACTAAGATTATTTAACTCCATATTTCTCATAGAATTATTTTGAATATTTTACTACCTATCATGAATATATTTTTACCATTAATTTTTTATCTTTACTATCCATTCAATCTCTTTCATAAGAATCATTAATCTAAGTCTAGAAATTAATATATATATTACCTTTGTTTAATTCAAATAATTTATAATATATATATATATGTAGATATTACTTTAAATATCTTTTACAAAAATACATATCATCGTCAAATCATTCTGTATATTATCATAATATCATTACACATCTTATTTCATATCTTATGTCATTTTTACAAATTACAATGCATCTTAGATTGAAATCATTCGCATCACAGGTTGCATTTCATTCAATATATCATCTCATATTGCCTTGCATATGACATATAGTTCATACTGCATTATTACCAACATACTACACACACTGCATTACATGTTAACTTTTTACTCTACACACAACAAGTATACTATATAGGGATTTTTTATTTAATTAGAGATAAATAGGATTATAAATTAAATAAATAACATATTTATTTAACTTGATTGACTTGTTTGGCTTGATTGATTTGCTTGACCTGATTTACTTGTTTAGCTTGACTGATTTGTTTGATTGAATATTTTGACTTACTTAACTTGTCTGATTTGTTTGACATGAATAAATTGATTGACTTTTTTGACATGGTTGAATTTCATTAATGGTTTATAAGTATACTTATGCATTTGTGGTTAATAGGAGTCTTATAATTTTTTTAAGATAAATAGAAGTTGCAAGAAATGTTTGGCTTTAAGTTTGAATTCATTTGAATTGATGTTTTGTGACAACAAGCTAAAATTGGTTGATTGTTTGGATTAAATTACTTATATATTGACTTGTAATTACTTAACTTATATCATAGTCTTAAGGATATCTTACCAGAATTATTTCCTAGTCTAGATTGAAGTCTTATTATAATTTTAAGCAAATTAGAGTTTAGGCTAGGTTTTGTCTTGTATTGGATTAAGGGGGAGTTTTATAGTTTCTAGGATTAGTTTAAGGTTCAAGAAGAGTTGACTTATAATATTTTGATTTGGTTGATTTGATCTGGATTGTTGATTTAATTGGAATAATCTATACATAATAAGTAATGTAATTAAAAAATGATGAGGTTTGACTAATTTAAAACTTAAATTTGAATGTAACGAAGATTTAAATTTGTTTGGATTAATTGGATGCTTGCTTATATAGAAGTTTGTATTGAATTGGTTTGACTTGATTATTAATTTGTATATTGTCTGGATTTCTTGATTGGCTTAAATTATACAATGATTGTATTAAAATAGTATAGTCATGAATTTACGGGAGTAATTTACTTTAGTATAGAATTATAGGAAATGTATAGATAGATATAGGATTTTAGGGGAATATATTGAGAATTTCTTTTTGTTGATGATAAAGGGGGAGAAATTATAAAATAGGTATTGTATTATAAAATAGGTATAGTATAGTTTAAGAGGGAGTTAGACGGAATTCACGGTGAAAGGGGGAGTAATTGAAGAATCAGATTATCAGGTATAATATTTTATAAACCAAGGTTGACATCAAAGAATAAGGGGGAGATTGTTGGAGAATGGAGTTTTGATGACAACAACCTTGTCTCAATTATCATTGATTAATATATATATACTAACATCTCTATCTAGAATATATATACATATATATGTAGGGTTTATATACACTACTTAAATACTGAAGACTGTATAGTTTTAGTGTTTCTATAGATTCAGGATTTAGAAGAGATTCAAGACTCATGAGTTATGAAGCTAACAAGATTTCAAGAAAAAATTTAGTAATAGAGTCTAGTTTTTATGTAAGACTCTGAATAACACTCCAGATTCAAACTCTGTTTTTCAAATTGTCTCTTTTCAAAACTAATATCAAAACTATTTTCAAATTGATTTCAAACTTCTCCTAAAATAATTTTTAATCTTCCAAGAATTTCTAACTTATAATTTCAAATATATTCCCTAATTTATAAGTATTGTTATTTTTATAGTTATATTAAATCAGTTATATATATATATATATTACTAAGTTTGTATTTGATTATAATATTCTTATTTAAACTCTAAGTTTTCATATAACCTTCTAGTTTATATAGTTTATAAATATCTCTTTATAAATTCCCATATATATATATATATATGTGTGTGTGTGTGTATGTTTATAATTATGTTATATATAGTTTTATATCACATATATATATAAAGTTTTAATCATATGTTTAAATAATATTTCCTTATGTTTTTATACATGAAAAATAATGTTTTAGCAATTAGTTTTGTTTTAGGAATTTCCAGAATATATACTGGTTTAAATACTTTAAAAATGATTAAAAAATTAAAAATATGGTGGAATGTCGACGTACATATATGGGTATGTAAACATACTTTTGGCAAAAATTTAATTTTCAAAGGAAGTGTCTTTTCACCATTTGTAATGTTCCTGAAATGTTGCAACCATTCAAATCTTATAAATAGGGGTTGATTTCGGATTTTTTTGATCATCCTTCTTCTCCATCTTCACCCCTCTTCATCCCGCCATTAATATTTCATATTTTTATTGATTTCTACACTTCTACTTTGCCGATTTCAACTCTAATTGTATAAAACTTCTTCTTCACTCACTCTCTACACATTACTCTCTAAATTGAAGTGCTATTGAAGAGTTATAAGGCTATTGTAATCATTTGGGAAGTGTTTGGGAAAGGGTGTGCTCCTTGTAGCTATAAAATCAAGGAAAGGGAGCGGTGATAATCTTGTAGCTGTGAAATCAAGAGTGGCTGGAGTGGTGGTAATCTCGTAGTCGTGAAATCAAGTGTGGTTGGAGCGGTATTAGCCTTGTAGCCATGAAATCACGGGGATTGCACTTGGATATTGATACTAATAAAACTTTATGCAATACAGTGTTGCATGGGACTGGATGTAGGAGTAATCTGAACCCATATAAAATCATGTGTGTTCTTTCCTTTTCTGCATTTTTTATTTATCTATTTTTGGGTTTGTGTTTGATTCTGTGTCTGTTATCATCTCTGTTTTGTGTGATTCGTATAGTAGATCATTTAAGTTTAAGATTTTCATAAATTCTTTATAAACATTATTCACCCCTCCTCTAGTGTTAGTCTTGCCTTAGGATCCGCATTCCTTAACACTGTGCTACTTCTTAGGTCTAACATTGGTTTATCTTAACTTGTAGGAAAGATGCATCGCCGTAGCTACAATCTCAGGGATGTCCGCGCAAGCCTACCCATGTACAATTTTTATGTTGAACATAATCAAAAGGATAGTTGCAAGAGAGACAGTGGGAGGAATTATGAATAACATCATCTCCATTCTTCGCGGTCCAGTTCTCCTTCTAAGTAGACTCCGACAAGTACAAGGGTCACCAAAGCTGTCACAAAGCAAACAAACAACCTCTTAAAGTTCCAGTTCTCCCGAAGGATTCCCATTCTCAAGACAAGTCGACAAAGAAGCACTCTGACCCCAAGGATAAGGGCAAGGAGAAAGACAAAGGTAGTGATATCGTCGTTCTCTTCAAGCACAAGTCTATCGATATTAACACCACACGTCCTGTGAATCTTCACCCCTCTACTTCTGCGGGAATAGAAGTTTTGAAAAGGCAATTTCCAGATTATCACTTTGGGAACATGCACTTTGTCCCAAATCTTAAACCAATTCCTTTAGTCTGGGCTGAGGGCATCAAGGCTCAAATAGATTTTGTTGACCGTCGGTATTAGAAGACATGAAAATTAGCCCGAAAGCTCTCAAAAATCATAATGGACCTAGAAGTGGACCACTTAAAACAAATAGCATAGTACGACACATCTTCTACGGAGGCCACTGAGAAAGAACTTAGAGAAGCTCCGGCTAAACTTGCTCTTGCTCAACGTGGTGTTGAAAGCTACAAGAAGTTGCATAGTGAGCTATAGACACGCATTCATAGCGAGCTTGACTCTCATAGGCGGATATGCGTAGTTCTTTAGAAACAAGTTGAGGATGTCACTTTCGAGGATGCTGAGATAAATATGTCGTGTACCCGCCTTGAGCAAGAGAAAGCAGATCTCAGACAGGAGATTGCAAGTTTGAAGGCCAAGCTAGAGGATGCTGAGGAGGGTCGTATTAGCCAAGGGAAATGCCAATCTTGCGCTTAAATCGGCCTCCGCTTCTATGGCACACCTTGTTGAGGCCTAAGAAGAGTTGGAGGCTCATGGACAATTTATGATATTGTAACACCCCACATCCGTTAGTGTCACTCACAAAGGGAATGCACTAAGTTCTGTGGAGCATTTAGGGTAAAAGGTACAGATAAATTACAAGACAGACAGAAATTAAACAGCGGAAAATAAAACTTTGCTTTATTGATAAAATAGTTGTACAATAATTTCTTTACAATATCAGAGTATCATCTGCCTTACAAAATAAAGAAGCATAAAAATACATTCATATTCCCCAATGTAGCAAGAACCAGCCATAGCATCTGAAAAGAGAATCCAAGCAAAACTTCGACAAATCTTCAAGCTGGGAAAGAGTGAGAGTCCAACTTAACCTGAGCTATACTATTCCCTCCTTTACTACCTGGGGGAGGGGGGGGAATGGAAGAAAAGAAGACGAAAGAAAAACAGAGTCAGACATAAAGCCTGAGTAAGTTCAGTAACTTCTAGCATGTGAACATGGAAAAACAAAACGACATGAATTAACTGAATACAAGATTACACCACGACGATAGGGTCAGCAAGATTAGACAAGATAATCATAAGATATGCTAAGATAAGATAAACTGGATATGCTCTAATACTTTCGCCGCTTCGCTATTTCCTTGTTATACTGGTTTCTATATCTCTGCAACACCTAACTAGTGTCCCAACTAGTAACGATAACGTGATCCCAATCCCTGCATTTTCCATTGCCTTCAGGCATACATTTATTATTGATTACCTAGATTTAATCTAGGGTTTTCTATCAAGTGCTTTCTAGATTCAACTAGAGTTTACGCTATCTGCTGAACGCTTCTCGGATTCAGGGTTTATGCCACCTAGTCCAACTAGGGATTATGCTACCTGACGAACGATGCCCCCAAGTCTAGGACACACTACCTAGAGTGGTATATGTTCCTATACTTCCCCACGCATCGCTTGTCTAGATGCACGTGTCCTATAATGTGCGACCCGAGTCCCGTGGCAGGGCAAATCAGGAAACACAGAACTCGGTCGGGAGCTTTCAGATATCTGCCGATGCAGATGCTAAGGTCTGTTTTTGTTCTAGTGGCTATGGTCCCACTTGACCCCTCCCTCAACTAATGAAAGGCATACCTTGAAAAATGAGAACTATACGCAGGCCCCCGGTGCCCCACTATCCTATGGCCATCCTCACACATAACTAGATAGCAAGTATATGGTCTTTTGGAGTTCTCCGCCTTTCCGCTTCACGTATCTCGATTGAATCAAGATGGATGGTAGACGACGAGTTGCTATCACAGGGCTACCGTTTTCTTGCCGAATCACGCTAGTCCATCCTAGTCTTTAGGTTGCCATATTTTGCAACCAAGGCATACCCTTGGTTCTTCTAATGCAGACCTTAACCTCTATGAGCCTAGGAGGATCATCTGCAGCCTCACAGAGGGATACCAAGAGTACCCTCACGTCCCCTCGAAGCCTCGGGCTTCGTAACCCAATTCGCTGGAGCCTTCGTTTTAATCAGACGGACGTTCGCTCCTTCCCGTGTTATACTAAGAATTACTACTTAGTTCTGCTAACTAAGGTTTACCACTTAGTTCTCTTTCTCGCCAATTTGGATTGGTTAAGTGTCATTAGTCAATTCAAGCTAACTTAACCCTCTTCATTTATCCTGATAAACTGGTTAAGTGTTATCAGTACTTCATGTTGACTTAACCCTACCACAAGCCAAGTTATATTGGTTAAGTATTTCTTATTACTTAACCCTAACCATTCACCCTATATTGGTTAAGCGTTCCTCTTTAACTTAACCTTGCCCGTCTGTTTTACCTAACATGTTATTAATGGTTCAGTATTATCCCTTCATGTTTCAGACTTAACCCTATTCCTTTATAACAATCTGATGGTTAAGTGTTCAAGTTTACTTAATCCTACGGTCTAGCCCAGCTAACATATCAAATTGGCTAAGTGTATTTACATAACCCCAACCTCTATGGCTAAGTGTATTTACTTAATCCCAACTTCTAGTCTATTTAACATGTTAATTTGGCTAAGTGTATTAATGTCTAGTTAACATGTTAATTTGGCTAAGTGTTTTCTTAGTTACTTAAACCCTACAAATCTTGTCTTGTTACCATGTTAAGTTGGTTAAGTGTCCCTATGGACTTAGCCCTTCCCATTCTAGCTTAACTGTGTTAAGTTGGTTAAGTGTTCCTATGGACTAAACCCTCCCATTCTAGCTTAACTGCGTTAAGTGTCTACATGAACCTAACCCCCACCCATCGGTTTTGTTATCATGTTGAATTGGTTAAGTGCCTTAGTTAACTTAACCCTAGCATTCTTGTTCTAGCTTTAACTAAATAAATTAAAGCCGCGACCACTCACATTAGACGGATATTGTTGCGACTACTGGATGTGCCGGTTGGTTCCGGGCAGGTTTACATCGCAACTCAGTCTAACCTCGGGTTAGGCATATTCGTGTTTTCCAAGTTCAAAGGGTTTTGATTAATTTTCAAACCAGGTTTTGAGAGTAACCATCCTGTCCATCGGATCAGTTAGGGATAGCCAGGGAGTGCAGTAAACTTGTATTTTTCAAAGCCAAGCCTAGACATTATCCTCTTTGTCACCCTAGAACTTTCTGGTGTATTATTAAAAGAGATGTCGTTAAATTTGTCTAAATTTATATTTTCTCATTTATGACAAATTCTATAAGTAAATTATTCCTAATTTACTTATTTCCCAATTACTCTTTTAATGTAAATTGTCAACATTCATTCTTATGGCCCATTTCCCCCTCTAAATCATTTTTATGCTTTTTGCTATGTAAACTATACCAAATTAAGCGTCACTAACCATGATTTTTCTAAACATGACAATTACTCCCTATTATGGCCAATTTCAAATTTATGCCAATACACCTATTATGCCAAATTAGCTAATCCAATCCTGATTTAACATTCTAGTTACAGTTCATGTCAAACTAGACTTACTATTACAGTCAATGTAAATGCTAGATTTACAAGTCAATACTAGATTCAAATTACACATCCTATAATTCATGTAAAATTTATCCAATTTGCATTTCTATGGACATGCCATAATACATGTTCCTAATTTATGCCAATTTCCAAGTTAAAAACTTCGTTTTAGTAAATTTCATATTTTGCCCAAATAGTATTCCCACCGTTCGTATAATCGTGATTCAATCTAGATTATAGATAAAGCTAGATTCGCGATTAAAAGGGAATGAACCAAAATGCTATGAAAGAACGGACATAACAACTGGCATAAGATGACAATTCACAGGCATATAGATTACGCCATGAAAAGGGTTGAATAGTATAGATTCAAGAACATGGGTAGACCTAACTTAATAGGTAAATTCCCAAGGTCTAAAACCAAAGAAAACCAAGAATAGATGGAATAGAGACGTAGGTTCAAGAACATGGGTAGACCTAACTTAATAGGTAAATTCCCAAGGTCTAAAACCAAAGAAAACCAAGAATAGACGGAATAGAGACGTAGGTTAAAGAACATGGGTAGACCTAACTTAATATGTAAATTCCCAAGGTCTAAAACCAAAGAAAACCAAGAATCATAGGCAAATAGTTTATGTTTTTCCTAATCAAAGGCATAGGCTGGTGTTCACAGTCAAGGAAATAATTCTCATAGTCAAAGTCATAGTTATAAGCAATGTTCATAGTCATAGGCAATGTCCATAGTCATAGGCAATGTTCATAGTCAAAGAGGCATATGGTTCTAAGGTCCATAGTTTCATAGTCATAGTCTTATTTGTCCTCGAATCATAACAGTTCTTAATTAGGTCCAAGAGTATAA
>JASFAX010005089.1:0-37303 GCA_030737875.1 Allium sativum | reverse complement strand
TACTTAGCATGCATAAAACCAAATACTTAGCATGCATAAAACCACATGCATAACTTGCATATCATGTTACATATAACTTGCATATATTCTCACATATAGTTTACATAACATGTTACATATGCATAAATGTTCAACATAGTGTTTTGCATCATAAAACATGGCATTAAACTTGCATGTAGCATAAAACTTGCCAAACACATAACATATGCTATACTAAACTTGCATAAACACATTTATCCACAAACATAGCCATGTCTTATCATATCCTACCATAATCAATTTAACAATTGATTATTAAAGCTATAGGAACTCACCACTAAGCTCCCATATGCAAACCCTTGCCACAAATTACCCAAAAGCTCTAGCCTTGAACATAAAGCTTGCAACTTGATGATGAATGCAAGCTAATGATCCCTTAAACAACTCAAAAATGCTTGTATGAACATGAAAGCCTTCATAGAAATAGTTTCATAAGAGGATGGAGGCTAGGGTTTTGGGTGGAGGCCATGATCATAGAAAATTTTGGCATAGTTTAGTTAGGAGATAGGATTATGATCATTTAGGGTTAGCTTAGGGTCTTATTTATAGGATTAGGCAAGTGTTTTAGGCCCTTAGATCAACCCTAGGTTAGATTAGGACCATCAGATCCCGGAAGCTTCTAGAGAACAGCCCAAAACACAGCCAATCCCTTAAAATGGTGCACCAGGTTAGACCTGACGAGCACCTCCTGTCGACACCCAAGTCGACAGGGCTGTCGACCTGGTGCAACCCAGTCGACTGCCCTGTCGACAGGGCTGTCGACACGGGTAGCTGGGCGGGAATTTTTCCCTCCAGCGCCCAATGGCCCCAATTTTGAATTTTAAACCTGAATCTGTTTTGAACTTTTAATTTTCTGCAAACTTCATTAGGCCATAACTGGGCCATACGGACTCCGATTCTCGAAAACTCGGACTCTATTTCGCGTATTTTTCCGAGATGAACGCAATGACGCAGCCCGTTTCCCCCAATTCTCACATTTGAGATTATTTATTCTGTAATTAGTGAATTTTAGCATTATCCGAAATTCGGGGTGTTACATTCTCCCCTCCTTAAAGGATTTCGTCCTCGAAATCTCTAAGCTAAGGAGAATGCATATCCTACCATCCAAACAACCATCTACTCAATCCATCAAACACAGGCATCCATTGTCCTTAAAACAATTTCTAATGATGTATGAGCATATGCAAAAAGTGTGTGTATATGTTCCCTATCTAATGTATGAACATATGCAAACCATGATAGTGCCATGCATCCATTATGTATGCAAGGAAACCCTATCGACACATACAACATCTAC
Organism: Allium sativum; assembly: GCA_030737875.1. Lineage (NCBI taxonomy): Eukaryota > Viridiplantae > Streptophyta > Magnoliopsida > Asparagales > Amaryllidaceae > Allium > Allium sativum. The sequence continues at coordinate 35,967 of JASFAX010005089.1, read as the reverse complement.
ATGAGTGCACAATCATTCACCAAAATGCATCATCCATATGATAATACAATCATTATACATCCATAAATATAGCTTCCTACACACAATTTTATGCAATATGCAATATGAAGTGATTGAGCCGATCTAGTGCCTAGAGTGTGTATATATGCATCCACGAGCAACCACTAGCAACCACTTGCATCCACATGCATCCATCAAACATAACATGTCTCAAACACATGTTTCAACCATAGGTTTACCCTATCTAAAGGTCAAAGGTACTTAATGAGAGGACATACTAAAGATAAGATGAGTACTAGTCAAACGATAAAGGAGAAGTTAAAAGACATACCCTCAAAAAGGAATGGGTACAATGAACGCATCTTCGCTTCCGTCTCCCAAGTAGCGTTGCCCTCGTCTTCTCCCCATTGTACTTTGACCAGTTGAAACTCTCGATTCCTCAATTTCCTAGTCTCTGACCCAAGGATGCGAGTAGGAGCTTGTCGAATAATCACATCACGCTCTACCTTTACTTCTTTAAGCAGGCTCGGCTCTACCGCCTCTGCGGTCTCATGTAGGCACTTCCTCCCATGGAATACATCATGTACACCACTAAGTCTATCGGGCAACTCCACCGATGGAAGATGCTCCTCCCATGTACCTCCAAAATCCAAGATACATAGCCTCAAAAGGGCTTCTAAAATACGATTCACCCTCTCGGTATGACCGTCCGTCTGAGGATGATATGCGGTACTCAAACATAACTGAGTCCCTACCGCCTCTTGCAAACTCTTCCAAAACTCTCTAGTGAAGATAGGATCTCAATCGCTCACTATACTGGAAGGTACACCATGCAATCTCTCGAATGTAAACTGAAGCTAGCCATGGAGCAGTTCTCTTACTCTTCACGGGTATGAAATGGGCACTCTTAGTAAGTCTATCTACCACAACCCAAATTCCTGTATTACCCTTTCTTGATCTGGGTAACCCGTCAATAAAATCCTTCGAGATGCTATCCCACTTCCATTGCGGAACTTCCAATGGGTGAAGCAACCCACCAGGTTTCTTTTGCTCCGCCTTCACTTGTTGGCACACCAAGCATCGAGCGACATGCTCGGCCACATCTTTCTTCATACCGGCCCAGAAGAAAACCCGCTTCATGTCCTGGTACATCCTGTCCCCATCGGGATGAATGGTCATCCTAGAACGGTGTGCATCATCAAGAAGAGTCTTCTTCAAACCCTCGTCTTGCGGTACACAAAGTCTACCGTCTCTACGCAATCACCCCTTACCATCTAGGGTGTACCTACTCAAATGGATGGACGACCCCCTCCTCATGAGCTTCTCTACTAACTCATCCAACTGTGGGTCGTCTCGCTGTGCTTCGCCAATTCGTCCCAAAAGAGTAGGCCTAACCTCCAAGGAGGCTAGCAAACTGGGTACAAAGTCAACAAAAGGTCTAAAGTCAAACATAGAAATAAACTCTAAGCTCCGTCGTTTAACGAACCATGAACTCGAGGACAACCTTTTTCTACTTAAGGCGTCCGCTACCATGTTACCCTTGCCATGGGTATACGCTATCTCAACCTCATAGGATGCTAAGAATCCTATTCACTATTGTTGTCTTAAGACCATGCGCTTGGAGAGTCTCCAATACTTCCCTAAGATGTAGGGCATGCTCTTCTCCACTCCTAGAGAAAATCAGGATATTCTCCCATGCAAAATCGTCACAACTATCCATCTCTCACGCAGACCACCCTGGTCGAACTCGACATCCCCCAAATGCAAGCCCCAAAGGCCTAAACCAATATCAGACAAACACCCAAGGGATACCTCCTTCGAACTCAGACGACCTACGTGCGATGATACTAGTAAAAACGGCTAAATAATTAAGCCCTTGTCCAACTCTGGATGTCCTCGCCAGTCTCGCTCCAAAACCACCGTTTTCCCCATAACTGGCATTGCTCAACCTATTGAGCACATATGAAAACTTATTTCGCCCCTAGAAAAGACCAAGATGTCATTTACAAAGACCATCACGAACTTATTTAGGTACTCCCTGAACACCCTTCTCATCAAATCAACAAAGTATGCGGGGGCGTTCGTCAAACCAAATGGCATTACCAGCCACTCATAAAAACCATCCGGGGTCCTAAAGGTAGTCTTCTCTATACTATCCTTGGCCACTCTCAACTGATGAAACCCCGTGGCTGAGTCTACTGCGAAAACACTGAGGCGCCAACCAACTGATCAAAGAGATCATCAATCCTCGGCAATGGGTGTCTATTCTTCTTTGTGTGTTTATTTAGTTCTCTTTAGCCTACACAAAGTCCGAGGGACCCATCCGCCCTCGTGGCAAAAACTACTGGAGCACCCCACTCCGATATCCTTCGTCTTATGAACCCCTTCCCAAGCAAATCGCCTACTTGCTTATGGAGTTCCCTCCTCTCACGAGGAGCCATGTGGCACACTGGCCAAGATACTGGTTTGGCATTGTCTACCAGGTATATTCGGAAGTCAATCTCCCGCTCCGGAGGTAAGCCCTTCACCTCCTCAAACACATCCGAGTATTCCCGGACCACTCTAACAGTTCGCAAACCCTCGACCGACGTGTCAAGCGATTCTAGATAGCTTAGCATAACAGATTCCATGGGATTACAAGAGATTCTCGAGAGTGTTACCCAAACGGGTCATAAGCCTAACAACTCTCCCTTCAAAATCAAGAACGACACCCCTACTGGATAACCAGTCCATGCCCAAAACTAACCCATAGCTCGTGAAGCCCAAAAGCATCACCTCTAGACTCAACGCTAAGTATAGCAACTTTCAAACCCAAACACATCATGGAGCCCCAATTGGGTTTGAAACAACTAAGGGATCCTCTACTAAACTGGTGTCTAAGTGCAGTGACTAAACTAACAATGATGAGATAAACGAACTCGATGCGTCAGGATCAAATAAAGTTCGAATCGGATAATAAAGAAATCCAAATTCCAACCTAGACGGTCCTATCCCCATCTGGTACCCTAGTCGTGAGGGAATACAACCACCCTCCAGGAGATTCCGTACCTTGCCCTTGCCTCTTTGGACAATCCTAATAAGATGTCCCATTCCTTCCCAAAAGGATAACTACTGCCTTCTCCTTCCCATTCTCCGCTCATAACCTCCCATCAAAATGAGGTTTCATCCTTCATTAATCAAACAACTATTTGAGCCTTCCTCCCATCGTCTATACAATAGGTACCAACCAGTCCTCCTTATTCTTGAACCAACTTCTAATCCGACTAACGTCTAAGTCCCTTGAAGTGGTTTTCCATTCTTATCTATCTTAGAAAGATCATCTATACACGGAGGGGAAGCTCAAAACGAGAGAGGAAGAGATTCAAACCGGAGAATTTGAAAGATAAAGATATGGCTATCGGGGATTATGCTTTTCTTTCAAAAACTTTTCTCTTAAAAGACATGTTTTTGAAAATACTCCTTTCAAAAATATTCTTAGAAAATAGTTTTTCTAAAAAATTTATCTGTTCTGGTAACCTTAAGCTCTGATACCACGTGTAACACCCCACACCCGCTATGGTCACTCACTAAGGGGAATGCCATAACATCGGTGGAGTATTTTGAGTGAATATAGAACAGAAAAATTACAACAAGACAGATATAAGTAATACTTGAGAATTTAAAACATCGTTTCATTCCAGCGGAAAGTAAAACATGTTTGGTTACACCAAAACCATAAATAAGGGTCAAGTACATAATATCCATCCTGATAAAAAAACAAAAGTACATAATCCCACTACATAACCTAATAGCCATAGTAGAAAAGATAAACTGAGCTTTTCATCCACGGTCCAAGCTCCAAAAGATAGATAAAGCAGTCTGATCAAAGCCCACTAGTGCTAGGCCCACTCTGATAACCTGGGGGTTGGGAAAAAAGAAAAACAACGGGGTCAGACATAAGTCTGAGTGAGTCCTATAACCCTAACAATACAATCATTAAAGTAATTAGGGTATGATATAAACAAGGTACGGTACCTCTGGGGATAATGACTACACTAAGTAGCCAACTAAACACAGGATGTACTAAGATAATCGAAAAGATGCATTTATCCACCCAAGGATAATTACTAGGTTGCACCACCCCAGATCTACCCACCCAAGGGTAATTCCTACACTGCACCACACCAGTTCTACCCACCCAAGGGTAATTCCTACTTAAAGGTTGATCCCGCTAAGTGTACTTAGTAATTTTACCCAGTAGTTTCTTGTACCCCTAGCTGACTACATAGGTGCCGTCTGCCCCTATCTCCACTAGGTGTACCCACTACTCCCAAGCGATCGGCTCCCTACCGTAGATACCCGTGCTGGCCCCACAGTGGGGTGTATCACTCCCCAAAGTGGCAACCCGATAATCAATGGTGCACGGCTTATACCTACACGATGCAACAACGTCTTACCTACCAGCCCGGGTCCACACACGCATATGAAACCCGTTGGACTCGCGTTGCCACCGCTACCCCGTTTTGGCCTCTTATAGTCAAGCCCAATATGTGTGTCCCGTCCTCGACTTGGGTCGAGCCCACAAAGATACGTTTGGGATATTGGTTGAAATGGGCCCCCACAAGTTACTACTTAAGCTTGTTATTTTATCTAGTGCATCCCACTTAACCCCTTTTATAATCATGCCCACTTACATGTTAAGGTTTGGTTAAGTCATCTAATTATATTTCAATTGCCACTTAAGGCCCCCACAAGCTACTACTTAAGCTTGTCATTTAATTATATTTCAATTGCCACTTAAGGCCCCCACAAGCTACTACTTAAGCTTGTCATTTAATTATATTTCAATTGCCACTTAAGGCCCCCACAAGATTTCCGCATGCCACCCAAGGCACTTACTTGATTCCCACATGCCACCCAAGGCACTTACTTAATTCCACATGCCACCCAAGGCACTTACTTAACCCTTTAATCATGTTTAATTACATGTTCCACTTTGGTTAAGTATTCTGATCGTATTTTCTATTGCCACCCAAGGCAACCCACTAGTTTCCTCATGCCACCCAAGGCACCCCCACTAGTTACTACATGCCACCCAAGGCACTCACTTAACCCCTCATGCCCCACTACATGCTAATTTGGTTAAGTGTTTCTTCATTAATTAAGATCGTAACCTTTGTAAAGACCTCTCACATTAGACTGTCTTTTATGGCAGCTGGATATGCCGGTTGGTTCCGGGCAGCCTTACACCATAACAGAGTCTAACCTCGTGTCTTTACACTTGTCACGTATTTAGTTTACTACTAAGACCTCCCACATTGGGCCAATCATTTGTAGCCGCTGGATTTGCCGGTCGGTTCCGGGCAGTCTTATGCTACAAAAGGGTCCAACCTCGTGTCTTAGTAGATTAATTACACTTAATTAATCACCCCCATAATTTGTATTAATTATCCCTAATTAATTACAAATATTTAAGAATATGGGTAGACCTAACTCAATAGGTAAATTCCCAATTCCATAATATGGGTAGACCTAACTTAATAGGTAAATTCCCAATTATGTCCATCCACTTTACGGTACGTTTAATCATACCCACATCACACAATTTTATGTGTTCATTAATTTTTACCCCATCGTCCCCACGTAAATACGTTAACATGACATACTTCAAAAGAGAAGATTCATCATATACACAATGGGTTCAACTTAGCATATCTTTAGCATTATCATGGGTTTAAAAGGTGTCAACTTGTATATACGACCATAAACCCAACTTGCATAAAGAACCAACCCAAACTTGCATATGTCATAAAGAGGGTAACTTGCTTAAATGTTCATGTCATAGACCTATTATAAAAGTGTCAACTTGCATACATGTCATAGGTCTAAAAGGGATGAACTTGCACATGTACTTATGTCATACATAGAGGCAAACTTGCATATATTATGCATATCATAAAAAGAGACCAACTTGCATATGAACTTGCATCATAACTTTGCATATGAACTTGCATCATAACTTTGCATATGAACTTGCATCATAACTTTGCATATGAACTTGCATCATAACTTTGCATAAAACCAAACACTTAGCATGCATAAAACCAAATACTTAGCATGCACAAAACCACATACTTAGCATGCACAAAACCAAATACTTAGCATGCATAAAACCAAATACTTAGCATGCATAAAACCACATGCATAACTTGCATATCATGTTACATATAACTTGCATATATTCTCACATATAGTTTACATAACATGTTACATATGCATAAATGTTCAACATAGTGTTTTGCATCATAAAACATGGCATTAAACTTGCATGTAGCATAAAACTTGCCAAACACATAACATATACTATACTAAACTTGCATAAACACATTTATCCACAAACATAGCCATGTCTTATCATATCCTACCATAATCAATTTAACAATTGATTATTAAAGCTATAGGAACTCACCACTAAGCTCCCATAAGCAAACCCTTGCCACAAATTACCCAAAAGCTCTAGCCTTGAACATAAAGCTTGCAACTTGATGATGAATGCAAGCTAATGATCCCTTAAACAACTCAAAAATGCTTGTATGAACATGAAAGCCTTCATAGAAATAGTTTCATAAGAGGATGGAGACTAGGGTTTTGGGTGGAGGCCATGATCATAGAAAATTTTGCATAGTTTAGTTAGGAGATAGGATTATGATCATTTAGGGTTAGCTTAGGGTCTTATTTATAGGATTAGGCAAGTGTTTTAAGCCCTTGGATCAACCCTAGGTTAGATTAGGACCATCAGATCCCGGAAGCTTCTAGAGAACAGCCCAAAACACAGCCAATCCCTTAAAATGGTGCACCAGGTTAGACCTGACGAGCACCCCCTGTCGACACCCAAGTCGACAGGGATGTCGACCTGGTGCAACCCAGTCGACTGCCCTGTCGACAGGGCTGTCGACACGGGTAGCTGGGCGGGAATTTTTCCCTCCAGCGCCCAATGGCCCCAATTTTGAATTTTAAACCTGAATCTGTTTTGAACTTTTAATTTTCTGCAAACTTCATTGGGCCATAACTGGGCCATACGGACTCCGATTCTCGAAAACTCGGACTCTATTTCGCGTATTTTTCCGAGACGAACGCAATGACGCAGCCCGTTTCCCCCAATTCTCACATCTGAGATTATTTATTCTGTAATTAGTGAATTTTAGCATTATCCGAAATTCGGGGTGTTACGCTAGGGCATAGATTGGGGGTTTTTGATTTACTAGTTTATGACCAAATTGGAGTTTTGGGTATTGTGGCTATCGACCATACGAGTTGATTGGTAGTGGTTGGACGTTCTATCATGGCAAATATCATCGGGAATTGGTGATTATGTCGGATGTAGGGCTTCCGTTCTCTGACAAGGCAGGGACACATGGGCCCACCGGAGGTGAAGGCGGCGGCATGGTTAGATGCAGCTCGGGTTTAGCTTCGATATGACGGAGGTATGAAGGTTTACAGTGGTCAGAGCTCACCGCAATCTGCGGTCAAACGAGGTGGCCTGATGGGTTTTCTGCATTCAAAGCTGCTAGACGAGGTGTAAGGTTGGAGCGGGAATTTGGAGAAGAGGGTGCTGACGTGTCAGCAAGTGAGCGGATGAGGCATATTTTTATTTAATTTTATATATTTAAATTCAAAATGATTAAATGCTTATAACTTTTACATACGACCTCGGATTGACGCGCGGTTTGCTGCGTTGGGATCATGGCGGAGTTGCGGACGTTTTGGCACTAACCTAGCTACGTTTAGAGATTGTCAAATTTTGGGCTTCTTTTGGACGTACGATCCAATAAGGATTGAAAAGTGAGTGATTTTCTCACTTACGAAATATTGAATTATTCCCATATTTGTTAAAGTAAAATATGAAATAAGTTTGGTTGCATGGTTGTGTTTGATTTGTGATTGACTACTTAAAAATGACATGCAAGTATATTAGTCTGAAAATTTTGGTCGATAATTAGTTATTTAATTTAATTAAATTACTAGTTGGGATTTATGATCTTTGCAAACCCGTAGAACAGATTAACACTGAATAACGGGATGAATGGTTTTGATGGATGCTTTGGGTGATTTCTGAATGAGTATTGCTTGAAAATGTTATTTATTCAGTATATGGCGGTTGTATGCTCATCATTGACGATGAATCCCAATTTTTCACCCTAGATGTTATGGACATCGAATAAACCCGGGATTTATCGATTTAAAATCAAATTAAGAACACATAGTGAAATGATAAACCTCTGTGAGCCTAATTTGGATTGAAATGGTAGATCCATCCCTGAATATCGAGAAATTAAATTTAAAAATCACTTGGCCATAGGGCAACAAATTATATATGGACATCGGTTGGTTAAATGATTTAAATATTTGAAATCCTATTCGAGGAAAATTCAATAAAGGAAATGTATCGGTTTCGATAAATTTTATTCTTCCTTTAAAGATCTAAATCTTGAATGTTATTTGAAAGGATTAAGGAAAATTTTCCCAAAGTGAATTTGAAGTTTAAAGATTCAAAATTAATATGATTTGGGATTTTCATGCATTAGGTAGACCCGAATATAATAAATTCTTATTGAATTTAATATTGGAATAAAGATAAGCGAGGATACTTGGAGTGTTTTAAACTTAATACGAGTATGGTTTTGAATCCTTGAATTTGAAAATGGTTTTGGAATAGGCTTTTGGAAAAGTCGTTGGGCTAGGCAAAATCCATTGAGACTGGAGTTTAGGTTCAAGTATTGAAGTTCGGAAGAAAGGAATGATTTTAGTTAAAGAATTTTATTATATATATTTACACATTTGATTTCAAATAAATTATTCTTTCCTTAAAAATTTATTATTTAACCTTTACCTATAAACTGTTTTATTATAAATTAATTTTTCCTTATAATTTATTATTCAAAATTTTCTAGTAAACCTTTAATTTATGTATGTACATAATATTTAAACTATTTAATGATTTTAATTATTATATTCTATATATATTTATTTATATAAGATTTTCTTATAAACCTTTATTTTCATAAGTACTTTAGAATTTGTAAATTTCTTTCGAATGGAAAAGATTTGAATTTAAACCGTTGGTTCAAATGGAGCTAAGATGAGAATTCATTCTATTTGAATATGAACCGATTTAAATCAATTTTATATGGAAACATGAATTATATTCTTCTAGAATATAAATGGATCTCCTAAGGGGTCAAAATGGGTTGTAATGGAATATATATATATATATATATATATATATATATATATATATTCTATTTGAATATGAATGGATTTCGAATATAAATCATATTAAGATAATCATAATCCTTTATATGAAGTATATTCTACTTGAATATAAACCGACTTTGTGAAATATTATATGATTATAATATAATGAAGTGAAATATATTCTAGTTTGGAATATAATCGTTTTGGGAATGCTTGGAATATTTTGATATGGAATTATATTTTATTTTGAATATAAATTGGGTTCAAACAAAATATGATATTTTGATATGAAAACGAACCTTTGAGAAATGTAAAAGAACCAACCGATGTGGAAAATGTAAGCGTTGGCTGTTAAAGAGACCAGAGTCGACAAATGGCATACTCTCTGTCAGTGTTGATACCACTTTAACAACTGTGAATGTTATGACGTATCCAGAATGAGTATGATGACTTGTAGGCGATTATTGAGTCAAAGAAGATGAACGTTGACGAAATAGCCCTAAAACAGGAGCTATACCGTGACTAATTGAGGTAGCACCTTTGATCGAACACACTTCTTCGATACTATTTCTATGACTATGATGATGATGATGATTTGGGCCTATTTATGATGTTGGGAGCGTGTTTCAAGGTGGGCAGTAGTGGCTGCTATGCGTTACCACCGGTCCGGGAGTGCAATTGGTAGAATCCTACCCAGGGCATTGCCTCGAGTGCCTTGTCATATTATCCTTATTGAGCCCCATACGATTTTGATTTGTATCGTGCCTATGGAATGCCCTCTGATGCCATCATTTACGGTGGGTTTACGGTACTGTATAGACTACGGTATTATAAACGGTGTAAGGGTAAAAATGTAATCCTGCTCACGGTATTTTCATTATTTATACTTTATTGAGTAGACACTATCATAAAAGCATATTATACTATCTATGTATTAGTTTAAGGGATCCATGCAAGATGGAAAAATCCCGTAACATCTCTGGAGTTACTGTACCCATGACACTGATGTTATTTCGTACTTTGATTTGACTAATATGAGATGATTTAGTGTTGATCCGAGTGTTTACTGTGTTTTTTTATATGTAATACGCTCGGGTCAGTAGACGTTTGCAGTTAGCGAAGATGACTGTGCCTTGGAGATCGAAGATGAAGATTGGTGTATATCTAACATATATATATATATATATGTATTTCCGCTGCATTTTATTTCTGATGCCATGCGATGAAACCTGTATATGTATAACTCTGATAGTAAATGTATATATATTTCAACTGTTTTTAAACTGCTATTTGTGTATCATATGTTGTCCTTCCGCTGTGAGATTCTGTTATTGTTTTCCCTTCTTTCTTCTTTTCTTCTTTTCCAATAACTGCCTGTATTTATGATTTGTTCGGGTCGACATGTGTGGTTTATTGTCGATTTGAACGGTCAAAAAATTTAGGTCGTTGCATAAAAATTCAGAATTCATAGTAATATCAAGACTCATGAGTATTCAAAATTTCAAGAGTTCAAGAGTTCATATTGAATATAGTTATAGAGTCTAGATTTCGTAAGACTCTAAATAGCACTCTAGGTTTAATATTCAAATTCTGGTTTTCAAATTCTAATTTTCAAGTTCTATTTTCTGTCCTCAATTCTCTCTATTTTATTTCTTATATTTTCTTTTTCATTTTTGTTTTTCAAACTTAAGTTTTATATACTTATGTTTTATACTTTATATTTATGTAGTTTAAAAAGCTTATAGTTTTATAAATATGTTTGTATACTTTAAATTTATTTTTTATTATGTTTTTCTACTTTATGATATTAATTTACAACACTATTTTTATTCAAGAATTTCCAGAATAACATTTTTATAAAAACACTTGGAAAATGTTTAAAATTCAAATTTACACTAGAGTTTGTCGACATACATAAAACACTATATCGACATATAGCTGTCAGTGATTTAAATTTGAAAGGAAATCATCATTTGAAATGTTTTTGAAACGTTACAACCTTTCACACACTATAAAAAGGGCTTGAATTCGAATTTTTAATCATATCTTCTTCTCCACTTTCACTCTCTTTCATTATTTAATTATTCTTAATCTTTTTATGATTTCTACACTTATACTCTGCCGAATTCAATTCCGTTTTAATCAAACTTCTTCTCTCTACACTCTCTTCTCATCTCTCTTTGAATCAAGTGCTATTAAAGAGTTATAGGATTGTTTGTAATTGCCTGGGTTGAGTAAAGTAAGAATTGGTGTGTTCCTTGTAGTCGTGAAACCAAGGAAGTAGGAATTAGTGGTTTCCATGTAGCCATGACACCGAGGAAGTAGTAATCGGTGGTATCCCTTGTAGCTGTGAAATGAAGGAGGTTGATAAAACTCTACGCAATCCAGCGTTGTTCAGGACTGGACGTAGGAGCAATCTGAGCCAGTATAAATCTGGTGTATTCTTTCCTTTTTTGCATTTTATTTCTGTTATTTGTGAATCCATGTTTCTGATTATGTTTGTGGTGTTTAATTTATCCTGTAGTTCACATAAATTTAAGATTTTGTTTGAATTCTCACAAACACTGTTCAACCCCCCCCCCCCTCTAGTGTTTGTTTTTCCTCAAAGATCCTTTTCGCAATCCCTGACATTAAAAACATACAAGAATGCACAAACACCTGAACCAGTCACTTATGAACATCATTAATGTATTCAGGATCGGCGAGCACTTAAGATCCAATGAGGTGGAGTTTCTCGATCACTTAATGCAACACTCCGTATTTTTATTAAATAACAAAATTAGGAAGCTTTCAGAATTTGGTCACTGAATTAGCGTCAGTGCGTCTGTAGTGATTTTCTGATCAATTTAGACAATTGGTTTACAAGAAACAGATTTAAGATGAAAAAGATATCTTTAATTGAAATATTATAACAAGGTGAAAAGAAGGTATGAGAAGAAAACTAAAAAGAAAAACGATCACCGTTGTTTTTAATCTTATAAAGAAAATCCTATTTAACCCAATTGTTAAAGACATGTCTCTTTCAAGTGAGTGGCGCAATTCGGAGTCCCGCTGGCGCCATATTTTCATTTTGGAGGGACGATTAAAATAATACATATTCTAAGAGGAAAGCATGTATAAATTCACATATAAGGAAAACTATACATAAACGAGAGTATAAAAATATGTATAAACTCATAAACTGGTGTCAACTAAGGGTAAAGGTGGGTTGACGCATCAGAGAGAAGGGAAGCCTCCTACGCCTTAATCTAGTCTAGTTTGTGAGTTATATTCATTGCTGACTCAGCGGTGATGTGTATTGAGCAATATGACTTTAAAACCTAATATCGTATGGTTTATAATTATACTAACATAGCTATAAATAGACCAGCAGCCTCACCATTTTCTTACGCACAAATGTTTCTTCATTCTTCTTCCTCCTTTAATTTGTGTTCTAAATAAAAATAAGAAAATTTTCAAGGTGTTGCCAGAACTTAGATTGAAGGGATAATAATTTTTTTTCTTCTACAACCATTTTTAATGCATTTTTGGATCTAACACAAATCACTGTGAGTTCTAGTTATTTTCTGATATGCAATTTAAAAGGTATTTTGACAGTGAATAATTTGGATCTAAAAAGTAACAGTGCTTATTAGTTTATATGTTATTGTTCTCCTTACTGTCATTTACCTATTCAATTTTCAGTTATTACCTGTTACATGTACATCTTTCTTATCCCCTTTCTTTCTTATTTTATCTAGAGTCTTATGCCTATTTATTTAATTTATTTACTTCTTAGTTGAATCTATTTTTCTCCTTTTCTTTTTTATTTTGCGTTGAGCCTAAGCCAATTCCATTAGAATTGTGTTAAATTGAGATAAATTGTAATAACTTGTAATGACAATCAAAAGGAGGATTGCGGATATTGGAACCTAAGAATCATTGACTGTATAATTGGGATAATATGTAAACATGTTAATCTGAATAGGTTGAACTTAATTTCATATTAAGTAGAACATGTTATGTAATGATATGTGAATCAGATGTAAATTAAGTAAACCATGTAACTAAATCTGTAAACATCTGAGCGAGCGCCTGTATGATTTGAGGAAGGGTTGTTACATTTAGAATGGCAATTTATAACTGAAAAAATATAACATAAGGCTATATGATGCTTATTAATAAACTTAAACATGCTTAGTTAAAACCTATTAATTAATAAGCTAAGATATTTCATGTCCACTGTAAAGGTATCATGTTTTTGGAGAAATTCCTAAAATCCTTGTTTATTTGGAGCACAAGCCTAGGGGTGGCTTGTTTCAATCTGCTCTTTGGTTGGAATCCATATCAATCAATACCCTCTAATTATCAAATGAATCCAGTACTAGCTAGGGACTAGGGAAGGCTTTACTAATAGACGATTATAAGAGGTTCAAATTCTAGTAGGTGAGTATGGGCGCGTTCTGGCGGAGTCATGAGTGTGCGTGGGTCTGCTTTACTAATGGATGATTGGAAGACGTTCAAATTCTGGGAGGCGAGTACAGGCGTGTTCTGGTAGAGTTACGAGCGTGTATGAGTCTGATAGGGGAAGATAAGAGTTATAACATTGGCGGATTAGGATGTCTCTTCAAAATTGATGATTTCGGGAATGGTATCCCCGATTATCATAACTTGCACAGGTTATTCACGTACATAGGGAGCCGATCGCTGGGTAGCAATTAGGGTAAACCCTAATCCTGTTATTCTGATAGTTGGTGCAAAAATTAAGTTCTAGGATATGAATTATAAGCTTATTCGATCTTACCTTATCTTGTTTATTTGTACTTTGCTTTACTTTAACTCTTATCTAGTATTATTGATTTACCTTGTTACTTATTTCATGCTAATGCTAAAAATCACTGGAACTCGCCAGACTTTTTGTCTGACCTATTTTTTTCCTTCTCCCTTTTCCTGTCCCCCCTCAGGTTCTTAGGGTGGTGGATTGTAGCATTGACCGTGAATTTTTGGTCCATCTTGGACATGGATTATTTCTTACTCTATGTACTGCTTCAGTTTCTTTTCTATGCTGATTGTTATGGATTATAAGGGATATGATTTTATGGTTTTTGTATTTGTACTCTAATGGTTTATATTTCCATGAGACAAATGATTATGAATATGTCTTATGGAATTTGAAATTGGAATGTTGAATTTGGTTTTACTAATAAAAGTTTAATATTTTTCCGCTGTATTTTATATTCTTCCTTGTGAAATCAGTCTCCGTATTATTATTTCGCTTTTCGGAACTTAATGAATCCTTATATGGGTGACACTAAGAGACATGGGGTGTCACATTTGTTATCAGAACCAAAGGTTACAAGATCTAAGAAAAAGTTTTAGAAAAAAGTGTTTCCAAAGAAAAGTATTTTCAAGTAACCATTTTTTGAAAAATATATCCCCTCAAGTCATTTACAAATTCTTTTGATCTCTTTTTGAACTCTTTTTTCTTCCCATTTCAACATGTATGGGCTCCAAATTTCCCCGGGGACATTCCTGTTCCGACATGGATTTGTAGATATGTAGATGCTACGACACCTACCGAAGTGCAAGGTAATGTCCCACGCCCAACTACAGTCGCAATAGCTCCACCCAATCATGTGGTTAACTTATCTAAGCTTTGTAAGGACTTCTGTGTGATGGGAGGCAAGTCGTTTCTTGGTACTGAGAGTTACGTGGAGGAGTGTAATTAACTTTGATAGACCGAGAATGTGTTTGATTTGTTGGACTAAGATGATAGGAGAAAGATTCAGTTAACCGCCTGATAGCTGAAAGAGGAAGCATCATAATGGTGGGAGGTTACCTAGGCAGGGAAAGCAGTGGCCATGTAGGAAGAGTTTAAGAATAGATTTGAGATGAAGTTCTTATCATAAGCGGAGGAAGGGATGCAAATGAAGAAGTTCTTAAATCTGAAGCAAGGAAGTACGACTGTGAAGTAATATGTCAATAGCTTTAATCAGCTAGCAAGATTTGGTCTGGACTTAGTAAATACTTTTATCAGAAGCCTTTAAGATTCACAAAGTGGTTGAATCAACCCCTCCAAGGACTATCATTGACACATATCCCTATGGGAGCGATGTTTGAGAAACTAGTGGGTATGGCTTTGATGCTTGAGGACGGGAAATATGAGAAGAAAGAAGTTAAGTTTGAAGGGGACATACCCAACATTGAGAAAAAAAAGTGGTGGCCTAAGAAGAGTGCAGCAAAGAAAGGAGGAAAACCTGATAAGGCATAAACCAAGACAGAGGTTATGGGTCGTGGCTGTGGAAATTTAGGGCATTTTGTTAAGGATTGTAGGAAGACCAATAATGATTGTTTCGGCAACACCAAGTATTTTAACAACACTAAAAGAGGATAAATTAAATAATATTCAATTTAATAGAAGTTAAGGGAAAGGGACTGCGCCATTGCGTCCGTCTCGAAATTCTGGTCAAGATAGACATTTGATTTGCGTAAAATAGACACTGCATGAAGAAGTTACGAGGGTTTGAAGTTTGTATACGCACAAGATAATTATATATATATGGTCCAAGAATTCAAAATCAGGTCTAGAAAGTTCAAAATCGTTCAAATGCCAGAATACAGGGTGAGCGGGAACATTCCCGCCTAGGAGAGTCGACCCATTAAAGGGGGTGTTGACCCCTAGGTCGACCCCTCCAAGGGGGTTGTCGACACCAGGGTCGACCCCCCTAGGGCTGACGTGGCTAGGTCAGTTTGGAGGCTTGCACCTATAAATACAGGCTCATTTCTCTTGTTTTCAATACTGAAAATCAATGGAGGCCTAAATGCTGTCAGTGCCTGGACTGAATCAAAACTCTTTCTTCTTCTGCAATCAAATTTAGAGATTCAAGCATAGATATGAGATTTATCAACTATTTTTCTCCTTCTATTATTCTAGATCCAAAAGTTGTTGGTTTCAGTTGCCTTTAGATTTAAATATTTAAAAGTAAACATGATATGACTGTAAATTTGGATCTATGCCTATGACTGAATCATATCAGATCTATTATAATATGTTAATTAATGATACTGTTATTTGGATATATGCCTGTGACTGAATCATATCAGATCAATTGTAATTTACGAATCTACGACAAATTGAATTAACTATAACCTGGATCTCAACCCTTATCATGTCAGATCTACTTTTAATTATGGATCAAATTTGTTACTTGGATCATCTTATGATTATCATGTTATGGTCAATTTAGATCTAACATCAGTTGGACATCTAAATCCGTATTTAGATCTAGTCATGCCTATTATAATATCCTTACTATGTTAGAACCTGTTTTATTATCACAAGTTCACTGATCTCTTCTTATATGTCCATCCTATCATTATACCATCATATGTTTATGATAGTTTGTTAGAATAAACATCTCTTTCATCTTCCATTCAACCTTTCCCTTTTTATTTTATATAGCCGGGCTAGTTTCGAGCCTAGGCATGCCGCTAAATTATGCAAATGTGTTAGTTTGGGAACGAGGGGAAAAACATTGAAATTGGGCATATCTTGTGAATTGAGAATTGAGCATAATTGGTAAAAAGGTAGAAATTTGTATAACTTTGATAATGTTTATGTATATAAATTTGGACACATAATTCATTATGAACATAATTGGGAAAAAGGGGCATGAAACCTATAACCTATAACAACATAGGAAAAACTAGCTAATAATGAAATGCCTAGGATTACAGCAATTAGAAACTGTAATTGCACCTAGAAATGGTAGGCTTAATGTGGTAGGTCTAGCATACCATAACTGTAATGACCCAGGAATTTGTGACCTTGGTAATCGGCATAAACTCAATGTTGACAATCCAAGCATCGAAAATACCGGATAGTTAATATGAAGAAGTTAGAGGGTGAGAATAGATAAGACAGAAAATTGGAATAGAAGAAGAACAAGTACAACTACAACATTAGAGTAAGCACGAATCTCACCGCGGAATGAATAAAATATAGTATACAACATAACTTTGAAACACAAATGCGTATTTGTTTATTAGATTGCAACACTTACATCACAGCGGAAATAAACACTAGCTATATAATCCTGAAGCCTCCTGCTCCATCTGTTCATGTATATACGTAAAAATCCGGACTACTTGACTTCCCGTACAAATTTGGGCACCCAAGAGTTTAGGGAAAACAAAACAAAATAAACTCCGGGTCAGTCATGGGACTGGTATGAGTAAACAACTTAAACAGTTTGGGGAAATAATCGATATCTCATAAGACCACGCCGTATGACATGGAACGAATTTTTCCCTTATGAGAATCCAAAACACTTGATTCAACATTCAAAAATCCTTTTGAATGAATGATAATCTTTATATCAAAATCCTTTTGATATTACAATAATGTCTATCAACCACAACTAAATAATCATTAGCAGAACGCTTTCATCTCACGTTCCACATACATAATATACAATCAAAAACCGCAGGCACTTATTGGGAAATGAATTCCATTGTCAAAGTATGGGACCACATTCGCACAGTGTATCTCTAGAGAGGAATACACCGGGTTCAACAAGAACATCTTGTAACCTAGGCTAAACATGACCGGTAACTCGTTTTGCTTGAGTGTACCGAATGTATTATCACCAATGGTTGGGATCAGCAACCGTTTCCCGAAAGGGACAACATCGAAATAGATTATAGAAGTAAATGGAATTTCTCTAGATCAGGGGACAATACACCCTAATTGGTAGCTAACCACTTAGCCATGCGACCTACCCGATTTTATACCATTTCCTAGTTATGAGGCTAGAGGCCATAACGTATAGATCACACCTTTATTTACTTTGAATGCCACATCGTCATACCGCCAAATCACAAATTGATTTCTCCAAACATACCACGGGTATACAGCTAAGAGAAACGAATTCCACTGCCACCAAACGTAACTACGTTTGAAGAGATCAACTTACGCGATCCATTAGATATCCTCTGTTAGACATTCTTCCATATAAGTTGACTGGACAAACCAAAGGCACTATTCTGTAAACAGGACATCTCTTGCATAACTCCGTCTTCACTTATCTTCATCATATTTGATCCGCAAAGCTAATGCCATACGGAGTGTTTTCAGATAATATATCTGATCCCGATCTCTCCGTATTGACAACAGAAATGGTCAAAATCTTTGATAGTCGGTGATTTAACTATCAAAGGAAAACATGTGTACAATTAACGGTCGTATTCCCAAATGGAAATCTTACCGATCAATCATCATTTCATTGCCCAATTTCCTATTTATCGTTTCCATACTTTCTCAAATTCCTTATTTTCTAAAATCAGAAAATATACGTTATTAACTTTGGAAAACATTTCCATTTTTGATTCACACATCAATATGTTTCCTCCTCTACCAGTCTCTAACTGTAAACTAGTAAGAGAGCAACCCCCACGTATTAACCCCGAAGGCCGAAACCAACATCAGATCATCACACAGAAAGCTATTCAACTCGACAATTTCAAATCAGTTTCTAACTCCTTTAACTCCATTTTAAATCCTTATTTCAAAACCCAATTTCCTTTATAAAAGTTTTATTTTCAAATATTTACTTTAATCCATTTTTCACATAGAATGTGAACAATATTTCTTTATATACTCCAAACAATCTGATTCTATATTTGAAAAAAATATCCAAAATTCCAAATTATATTTAATCTATATTTGTATTATTATTTTTACAAAATCCTATCTTTAACTTCTAACACTTAAATCTCATTTATAATTCCCTTTATATAATTCAATTCATTTTATATCAATCCTTTTATATAATTTTATTCATTTTATATAAATCCTTTTAATTAATTCTATTCATTCTCCCAAATATTTCCTTAATTATATTTTTCAATATTTGTTTTCCAAATATTACCTTTTATAAAACCTATTTATTTCATATATAAATATTTTATTCTCAATATTCACTTTGAAAATTTCCTTTTTACATTCTAGTATTTCATATGGTATTTGAAATACCAAATAACATGACCAGTGTCATTGTAATCAATCACAGATTATATATCACATCATAAATCACAATATATGAAAATAAACTGTATTATAAATATTGAGGAAATGGATCCCTCCAACCTATTTCCTTGCATCCACATATGTTAAATAATATAATCAACATTGATTTCATTTCAATGTGAAATATTCTAATAAACATAATCAATATTTGATTAACGATATATATATATATATATCGTCATCTGTAATTTCAACCAATAAATCAGCAATTCAACCAAACAATCAACACACAACAATCAATCATCATTCATCAATACTAGATTATATTTATAAAAATATAAATTGTACAGAGTTAGTGAAATTTACTCACATTAGACGATCATCATTAAAAAACGATAACTGTCGGTTAATTCAGACAGACAATTTATTTCATTATAAATTATAACGAGTTCCAATTCACTCCCAATCAGTTCCACTGTGTAGCGCTCGTCCATATGATCCCAACGGATCCTATTTCATTAAATTTGGTTAATGTATGATATAGTTATTTATTTTACAATTTTGAATTAAATTTAACATGGTTAACCCTAATCTATAATTACCCATGCTTTAATCTTCATGTTCGTCTTTCTTCTTCCATTTGAACAAAACAGTAAACCGGCCTTGATACCAACTTAGCCGTGATTCCAAACTCCAATTACTCCCTCCACAAACTATTTAACCATAACCAAAAACCAATACTTAACTAAAATAAACTCGTTTTAATTTGAGATGGGCCATACCCATTCGTTCCTGGCCGAACAGAATTCAACCCGACACACACAACTACACCGTGCCCTTCTTCCTCAAATCCCGAATTTGAACTTTAGCCAATACCCTTGCCATTTCCGCACCCTTTGATCCCATCCTTCTTTTCCATTTTGCCACGAAATTCCACAAGCTCATCACTAACAAGCTCCCATTCCTGAACACTACAATGTCCTCTCCACCGATTGAAACTCGAACTCAAGCAACAGTTCGCGTTCTCGATCCTCGTTCAATACCCATAACAAACAACTCGACACAGACCTTCCACTGCATCAAACTCCATTTCGGGTTGACTTCCACCCACTAGAATGACCCTCGCTACACTCTCTTCCACCCTATACCTTTACAATCAAACTCGACTTCACCATTTTAGGTCCGATCGACAACATCGCGATCCCCTCCAAGCACAGGAGACGAACTATTTTTTGTTTGAACATTCTCAAAATCCACTCAGAAACACCATTCGATGCTCTCAATCCAAAATAGGCAACACAAACATGAATTAAAGCTCAACCTTTCCAAAATCCCGAACCTTAGCTTTTATTGTTGAAACGCGATTGCAGGAAAACCCCATCGACTTTGATGAAACCCACGTTAGAATGAAGAGGATGATCCCACTAACACAAATACACTTGTTATGAGATTTATATGATTTTATTGAATTTGTTTTCAATTTTTTTCCTATTCGCGTTTGATTTGAGAAAGAATGATAGCAGTAAATGTTTGACCAGAGAAATGAAGTTAGGTTTTGAATAGAATGGTGAGGGTATTTACAGAGTAATATATTATTTTATATTCGGTTTTAATATTAATTTCTATCGTAACACTATTCATTTTTATCATTAAAAATTCCTATGACCACATATAATATCTGAATTCAATGTAAATGGACATACACATAAAGTTCGATATTACGGACCCAACGAAACTTGTTTCGTTGAATTCCGAATCCATTTGCTCACATAACGTTTTTTTTAAAGTCAAATCGTTGACTGTTTTTTACATTAAAATGCTATATGACCACATATTGACTCCAAAAATCACGAAAATAGAAATCTAGTAATAATTTAACATTCCTAATCCAACAAAATTAGTTTCGTTGAAAACGAAGTTCGTTTGCAAAACTAACTATTTTTAAAGCTCTAAATAAACCAATTTAAATATAAATATATTTAAAAATAATTAAATTAAACATTACTAAATAAATATTATAGTATGTATTCACATAGAATATAATACAGCTCCAAAATATTCCTATCTGAATTTATAACTCAACATTTCAAATCTAGATAAAATCAGTATTCAATTATATACAAAAATCCATTTATAATATAAATAAATCGCTATGAATTATAAAGGAATTCCATAGCGACTTTTCTAAAATTTGAGTTGCACATAACTCAAAATCTACATGATGAAATCTCGATTTTTCTCTTTCATTAGAAAAATATACTTCACTAGCTCCGAACGTTTCTTGTTTCACAGAAATCCGATTTAAAACGAATTCTGTGTATTTAGTTGAAGTTCAAATCGCCAAATTACGAACTGTCGCGCCATTACGGACTCGATTATAATTAAATTATAATTAATACGTTCTAACGTTGATTAAATAATATATTCGCTATTCTATTCCAATTCTAATCTGTATTATACCTTATATATGATCCAATTCAGACTGTACTGTGAATTCAGCTATTTTCAACTATTTCAGAATTATAATATTATAAACATTAATTAATATTCAATATTATTTAATTTTCTCCATTTTAAATTACCAAACCATCATTTAAATAATTAAATAAATAAATTATTCCACCATAAAAATACGGGACGTTACAATAACCATAAATGAAAATAAGGTAATAAACCATGAATGCTTAACCTAGTTGAACCCATAGGGAATTGTATGAATGTAAACTTAAGTTGGGGTTAAGTAAACTTTGTTGTATATAATAGTGTTGTATGCACAATTATATGATTTTTGTTTGATGATAAAAACCAAATATATATAAAATTATAAATGTGTTTGTACCGTACTATTTCATATATGCATCACAGACAGGAATATAATATTTATATTTAAAAAGAGTATTATTATACATTAATTTAAATATTCAAAGAGTATTCTATTTAAATATAACATTTTATTTCAATATTTAAACAATATAGATTTACAACTCCACAATTTGTACATCTCAGAAATACAATACAGTCTATTTCAATCAATTTCATTATATACAAAGCTCCTCACTACAACACTCACAATCTGTACATTATTTGACACAATTATATTTCATTTTAATTACAAACACTTTTACTGACTCATACACTCATTCACTGATATTGCCTAGCCTTCTATCTTCACAGCTCTCTGTCAGTCCAGTCATCATCTGCTTACATGTCACAATGAAATACACACACAATACGTTGCAATAGAATTTAAACTAAACATATGTGAATATAAATTTTATTTTTAAAATTTTATTTGCCTCAGATTTCTGGTGTGTTTCTCATCATTTTTCATGACTTGATCTGATTTGTCTGTGTATAGACAGCTTGTGTATTCACAGTGAAACACTGTAAATACCACAAGGCAGCCAGTTTATATATAATACAGGGACAGGAAAACTGGTTTGATCGACTGTATATACACACGTGCATACACACACACACGTGTGCGCTGCCTTGCCAATCAAAATACAACTTGCAACTGAGAAGTAGCCAGGTGGACCATCTTGACTCAGTATACACGTGAAAACAACTTAACATATATATGGAAATAGTCGAGATCAAGGCATTTCGCAAATCAGCTCAAAACATATGGACAACATGGCAAGATCACTCAAAATCAACTGATTTATCATGGTAGATCACCTTCATTTTCAAATCAGCAAAATTTGTTGGCAAACATGGCAAGATCACTTAAAGTCAAGTGTGTTGACATGGAAAATCACTTTATATCAAAATAACACACAAGAATGGAAGTGATCATGGACAGTTCAAGTATGGAACATGTAGCAGCAAAGCATCAATTTCAATTATGGTCAATACAACATTTAAACAAGGGTCGAGCCATACAAGTAAGAGGGTACAAACAACAAGCACGACAGGTGAACAAAAGTTGCAAACATTGGCAACATCAAAGATAGAGGCAACTTAAAAATGGGTTTAGACTACAGAAGCATACATGAACATGCACAAATAAAGGATGGAGCTACAACAAACACAAGCCTAGTTCAAAATAGCAGCAGTGGCATGTATACATGGTGATAGCAGAATACAATTCAATGTACAAACATATACAAGTGGTTGAGCATAAAAGAGTGTGCACAATCAAGACAGCAGAGATGTGAATGCACAATAAAATGGATATACATAAATCTGACTACACACAAGTATCGGCCCAAAGAAGATTACAAATGGATTCATCATACATATAGAAGAACTTTCAGGTAAGTATGCTGCAGGTACTAGAATGGATCAAGCTATAAAAGCAGTGTACATACAAATTGAGATGGATCAGTTCAGTAATGCAGTTAATGTTTGGCATGGCAAGAATGTGTAGACAATAATTATTTTCAGATTTCATTTCTCAATTTTTATTGAGCAAGCACCAATGTTTACATTCAAGCCAGTTTCTATATTTGGCAAGAAAATAACAGAAATTGGGAAGGGGTCCAAAATCAATTCATTCTTACCAGTATTGAACAAGACAGAGCAGGATTTATGCAAAGGGGCCAAAATCGAGCCAATCAAGGCAACATTCTATTTCAAAAGGGGGCAACCAAATTTATTTCTAGATAACTAGAAAAGGAATGAATCAATTCAGAAATTCATTTCTTTTTGGGCAACGAATCATATTTCAAGAAATCATGCAATGGACAAATTTACAGCGGGGCAAGAAATCGACATTTCATTTTTGTCATGATAGTATCACAAAAAATCACAGAGTGATTTTAAGGCAATTTTTTAAATTGGTTTAAAATGGGAAAGCAGATTTCTTTGGGAATTTCATAGCCGAGAATATCAAAAGGGGAAAGCAATTTTGCCAGATTAAATAAAGGCCTCAATCAAATCTAGTATATCATCTATGTGTATCGAGCAAATCAAGGGATTAAATTTCATAAATTAAATCGATTATTTCAAAAAGGGGAAACACGAGACAAATCAGTCAAGCCACGTATGTGATATCAGAGAAATTAGGGATTGATTCTAACCCTATAAATTAACTTATCATCACCGGAAAATGGATCATCGAACCATAAAATCAACTCGAGAGAAATTAATTTCAAATTAGAAGTTTCATAACAAAGTTTTGATCGCCACAGTTCTCAAATAAGAGAACAATAAATTGAAGAAGGGCGCTAGAGATTGAAGCAACTCGAGAAACATTTTTCCAACAATTCAATCGAGCAGATTTGAAGAAACACTAAATTCCAATCTGAAGAGCCGCCATATTTTTTCTCCAGAACGCAAAAATAGATCGGATGGAATGAATGGCAAATGGGCCGACATTGGCTAAACCTAGTTCGCTAAGAGGGGAGAATATATATTTAAAAACTAGGGTTTCTATTTTATTTTAGTTTTCATTGTTTTGCATTTTAATTCGTGTTGTATTTCAAACGAACAGTTTCTAGAGTCTTTAAAATTCTAGGGAAATCAGTCAGGGTGTTGACTGACAGTTGACAGAGTCTATAAAATTTGGGTTACTGGTTATGGGGTCATAATTAGGGGAAATCTGATAGAGGGGACATCGGTCAGTATTAGTGTTCAAGCATAGGGTTAGAATAGGAGCAGGGATTGCGATTGTACATGGTCTTGTATGCGGAAACTGTTATATCACCTAGTAGAAACCTTAGAAATGCAGCAGTAGGCAGGGTTTTACCGAAGCTAGGTATATCTATGTGTGATTTATTTTTTGCGTTTTTGTTTCTGCTATATTCTGTGATCTGTTTATTAATATATATCTCATTAGAATTTTAATTTAGTTAAAAATTGTGATAAACCCTATTCACCTCCCCTCTAGGGTTAATCTAGATCCAACAATTGGTATCAGTGCCTGGTAATTATGGTTAACTCTAGAGTCATGTCTCCTTGTTGTCAGTTTGCTAAAAGTCATTCCAGTCATATTCCATCTGTTTTTAATTGTACAAATTTTTTAAATTGGAAATCAGAAATGGAGTCCTATTTAAAATCGGTTAATATTAAATGTTGGGATACTGTTATCAATGGGATTGATATGTCAGGTAAGAGAAATGTTGTTTTCAATTCCCATGCTATGAAAATCATATTTGATTATCTTAGTACTGAACAGTTTATTCATACATCTCATTGTTTAACTGCACAAGATATCTGGGGAACTCTCAACAAGCTGTATGGAAAATCTGACAACAGCTCAAAACCCCAGAATGTCAACTCAAATTCAGAACTATGCTTAACAGGTCATATAGATGAAAATTCAGATGGATTAGATGATGGAGAATCAACAAATGCTGAAACAGAAAATCTCTCATATGAAGATTTGGTTCACATGTGTCTTGATTTAACGAAATCTATTGATAAACTCCAACTGAAAAATATGTCTATGAAATCTAAGAATTTTGAGTTGACCAACAAAATTGATAATTTGGAATCACAACTAGAACATTAAAAATTCTTTAAACTCAGTTTGCAAAAATTGTTTGAAATTGTAAACCAATCTTGTTCAACTTAATAAAAATATTCAAAAGTTTGAAAATGATATTCTGGTCTTAAATGAGAACAAGACTGAGTTATCAAATTTGGATAATCTTCTGCAAAAGGAATTTGAAACTTTGAAAATTGATATAAATTTCAAATTTGAAATTTCTAAAAAGTAGAACTTGTTGAAATAAAATTTGATTTTAGAAGAGCTTGTGTAACGACCCGGAAATTAGCGATCTTGGTTATCACCATAAACTCAATCATGACTAACCAAACATCGAAGAATACTGATAGTTAATGAAAGAAATTAGAGGGTGAGGATAGATAAGATAGAAACTTAGAATAGAAGAAGAAGAAGAACACAACATCAGAGTAACACGAACCTCACAGCGGAACGAATATCATATAATATATAACATAACTTTGAAATATAAATCTGTACTTGAATATACATATCATTTCCAAAGTACAACACTTACAACACAGTGGATAAATAACCATAGCCATATAATTCTGAAGCCTCCCGCTCCAGCTCTTCAAGTACCTGCAAATCCCAACTACTTGACTGCCCGTACAAAAGTGGGCACCTAAGAGTTTAGAGAAAACAAAACAAAATAAACTCCGGGTCAGTCATGGGACCGGTGTAAGTAAAACAATTTGAACAAGTAAACGATATCTCATAAGGCCACGCCGTATAACGGAACGGGTTTTTACCTTATTAGAATCCAAATTATCTTTATATCAAAAAAACCTTTTGATATTAAAATAATGTCTATCAACCACAATATAACAATCATCTAGCAGAAACACTTTCATCTCACGTTCTACATATATAGTATACAATCAAAACCGCAAGCACATATTAGGTAATGGTTTTCCAACTATGACAAGGTATGGGACCACCTTTCGCTAGTGTACCTCTAGAGAGGAATAAACCGGGTTCAACGAGAACATCTTGCAACCCGACCACACATGACCGACTACTCATTTCGCTTGAGTATATCGAATGTATATCACCAACGGTTGGGATCAACACCCGTTTCCCGAATGGGACAGCATCAACAATAGATTTTTAGAAGTAAATGAATCTCTAGATTAAGTGATTATACACCCCAATAGGTGTGACCTACATAGCCATGTTGCCTGCCCGAATTTCGTCATTTCCGGATGTGAGGCTAGAGGCCCCGCTTATCTCTACAGATCACACATTTATTCACTTTGAATGTCATATCGTCATACCCGCCAAATCTCAAATTGATTTCCCTAAAATTACCATGGGTATACAGCTAAGAGAAATGAATTCCTCCGCCACCAAACGTAAATACGTTTGAAGAGATCAACTTACGCGATCTATTAAATATACTCTGTCAGACATTCTTCTATATAGGTCGTCCTGGGACTGGACAAACCATAGGCACTATTCAGTGCATCCACCTTAGGTAATCTTTACCTAAGATTTATACAACAGCCCTTGCACTTTACTCCGTCTTCAATTATCTTTGGCATATATGATTCGCAACGCTTATGCCAATACGGAGTGGTTCTTGAGATAATAATCCAACTGGTCTCTCCATATTAACAACGTTAAAATGGTCAAAAACTTCGATAGTCGGTGAGTTAACTATCAAAGAAAAACACATGTGCAAATGACGATATTATTTCCAAATGGAATTTATATCGATCAATCATCATTGAACATTTATCTCTTTAGTTCATTAATTTATTTATCTCCAGTTTCCATATACCCAAAATTCTTATTGTCTATTATCAGAAAACATTTTTGATTCTTATTTGGAAAACATTTCCAAAACTCCTTCATTTGGTTTAAACCGATGTTTAAATCAAACATCGTTATGCCAACTCCAACCATTTACTAAATTCACTTAACCATCATTCACTATCAAACCTTACCATTCCTTAGTTAAGAAGGAAGTCAATCAAGTTGGGGTATAGTTACCTCTTAGACCTTAACTGAACAACATTTTAACTTCAAAATAGTCAAAGTTTATCTTTTAAACTTTCAACAAACTTCTTTACGTAACTCTCGGATTCTATTTACGTATCCACTTCTTTATTGAAAACATTGGTTATAACGATAACGTTATAATCCCTACTTTCGACATTTCTAACTTCAAATATAACTCTTATTCCTTAATTTGAATAATTAACCTATTCTAATTCGATATAATCAAATTCGACGTATAACTCCCTTTCGAGAAATCTCTATTTGATTAACCCTTCTTCGAATAATCTATATTCGATTATCTCTCTTTGAATAACTTATATCCGATTATCTCTCTTTGAATAACTTATATTCGATTAACTCACTTCGAATAAATGATATTCGATTAACTCACTTCGAATAACTTATATTCGATCTCTTTCTTTCGAATACGCTATATTCGATAATCTCCTTTCAAATAACTTATATTCGATAATCTCACTTTCGAATAACTAAATTCGATTAACTCCTTTTGATTCAACTAACATTGATTAACTCCTTTCGATTTAAACTAACATCAATAAACTCTTTACGATTAAACTAACATCGATAAACTCTTTTCGATTAAACTAACATCAATAAACTCTTTTCGATTAAACTAACATTGATAAACTCGACTTATTTAACTCCACTTATTTAACTCAACTTGATTAACTCCTATCAAATAACTATTATTCGATTAACTCTAATTGAATAACTAATATTTGATTAATCCTAGTTCGATTGACTATGCTCAATTAACTCTATCTGGTTAACTCTAACTGATCAACTCTAACTGGTTAACTCTAATTCTAATCGATTAACTCTAATCGAATAACTAATATTCGATTAACTCATTTCGATTAACTCTTTCGGATTAACTCCTTTGATTTATTCCTTTGAATTATCTCCTTTGATTAATTCCTTTGAATTAACTCCTTTGATTAATTCCTTTGAATTAACTCCTTTGGGTTATTTCCTTTTCTATTTGTTTACTTAACAAATAACTATTCCCTTTTCAGTTCTATTTATTTAACAAATAAATATTTCTTTTTCATCTTTCTATTTATTTAACAAATAAATATTTCCTTTTCATCTTTCTATTTATTTAACAAATAAATATTTCCTTTATAACATTCTATTTATTTGCTATAAATAAATATTTCCATTTAATTTATTTGTTAATGTTTTACAAATATTTCCTTTTAAATTCTATTTGTAAATGTTTATACAAATATTCCTTTTTCTATTTTATTTGTAAATGATTTACATATATATCCTTTTCATTTCTATTTGTAAATGGTTTACAAATATTCCTTTTTCTATTTGTTTTTGCTAATATCTTCCTTTGTATTTGCCTTACAAATATATTTCCTTTATATTTGTTTTACAAATAATTTCCTTTATATTTGTTTTACAAATATATTTCCTTTTTAACTCTTTTGATTTCATAATTGTTTCCTTATATAAAATCCTTTTTCCTTTTATATATAAAATCCATTGATTTTATATAAATAATTTATTTTCAAATATACTTTGAAAATCCCCCTTTATACATCCCAATATTTCTTATGGTATCTAAAATACCAAATCACAATGATCGATATCATTTAAACACATAATCATCAACATATTATATACCACATCATATATTACAATATATGAAATCAGTAAAATAAATGTTGAGGAATCCAGTTGGATTCCTCCAACCTGTTTCCCTGCATCCACAGATGTTAAACAATATAAAAACATCGATTTCATTTCAATATGAAATATTCTGCTAAACAGAATCAACATTTGATTAATGTTTTATATATATATATATATATATATATATATATCGTTTTCTATAATTTTAACCAATACATAAGCAATTCAACCAAACAGTTAACCCACAACAATCAATTGATAATTATCAGTTCTAAGGATACGTTATAAAAATATAACTGTTCAAAGTTGGTGAGTTTTACTCACATTGGCAGTTCATCGTTAAAGAACAATAAACTGTTCTTTGATTTGAATCAAACAATTTATTTCTCCATAAATTCAAACGAGCTCCAATCCACCCCCAGTAAGTCCTATTGGGTAGTGCCCATCCATACGATCCCAATAGGATCCCGGTTTGTCCAATTCTGACCACGTATGTAAAAGATATGATCTTTGCAAGTTAATACATGACTATTATCATTAAATAAAACTTAATTATAAATTTATTGGGCTCACACCATTACCTAAAGCCCAATCCCACTCCTAACAAATCCAGACCCATTCAGTTCCTTCTTCCCCCAATCCAGACAGCTGTAAGCTGCTCCTCCCCCAAATTTGCCATTGTCGAACTTCCCTTTCTCCTACCTCATCCTCCTTTCATCTAAACATTCCACAAAAATCTCCATTAAATCCTACATAAAAATCTAATCATTTCCATGCCTATTAGCCCCAACTCGGCCTCCTCCTTCAAACTGCGACGTCGAGCCACATCCGCCCAAACACATGAACCATCGACATTAAAACTCAGCAAAACTTCTCAAAGTTGCCTACGAACTCGTATTCTCACACCAAATCCGAATATACCCATTTAAAAGCACTCGATGCTTCCAATACAAGGAATTTCCGAACCCTAGGCCACGCTGTGTTAAACCACGAACCCCCAAGTGTGATCGTACTCATCGAAACAGCCATAAGAATGAAGAGTAGCTTGAAATAAACTCAGAAATACCTGATTCAAGATTTATACGATTTTCTATGAATTTACTTTGATTTTTGAATGAGGATTTTTCACCATTTTGTTTTTGCTGAAGATGGCGGCCACATTTGTTTTATAAGGGGGACGGATTTATTGTGTGGCTGAGAAAAGATGGGGGTGTGGCCTTGTATGGTTCACTAATGACTTAGATATTTTAGTTTTATTTTCATTTCATATTCGTTCTTGCTTTCTAAAAAATCATGTGATCACACACGATACCCAAAAATCATGGAAATTGACACGCAGCTAGAGTTCGACATTACGGCCCCAACGAAACTGTTTTCGTCAAATTCCGACTCCGTACGCTCACACAACATATTTTTAAAAGTCGAATTATCGACTATTTTTCACATTAAAAATCGGTACGGCCACACGCTGACTCTAAAAATCATGAAACTTGACATCTAACAATAATTTGACATTGCGGATCTGAAAAAATTAGTTCCGTCGAATTCTGAGGTCGTTGGCAAAACTGGCTATTTTTAAAGCTCTAAATAACCCCTTTTAACTATATAAATATATTTAAAAACATTTAAATTAAATATTTATAAATAAATATTATCGTTTATGTTCACATACGGTATCACACGGCTCTAGAATATTCCTATATGAATTTTTAACTCGATATTTCAAATCCCGATTAAATCGATATTCGATTTATAATGAAATACCTTTTATAAATATAAATAAAATATAAAGGAATTCCACAGCGACTTTTCTAAAATTTGGTTTGGACATAAATCAAAATCTAAACAACAAAATCTTGATTTTTCTCTTCCATTAGAAAAATATACTTCACCATCTCCTAACGTTTCTTGTTTCGTAGAAATCCGAATTAAAATGGCTTCTGTATATTCGTTCAAAGTTCGAATCACCAAATCGCGAATTGCCGTGCCATTTCGAGCTCGATTATAATTATATTATAATTTATACGTTCAACCATCGTTAATTAAATATATTCTTTATCGTAATTCAATTTTAAACTAAATTATATATTTTGTATTTCCAAATTCATACCATATCGCCATTTCACCCCATTCTGATTATTTCAGAATTAAATATATTATTTAATTATTTATATTAATTAAATATTCCAAGTTATTTAATTAAACGACCATTAAATCCTCTTAATCACCTTTTAAATAATTAAATAAATTAACTGTTATATCTCTGCAAATGCGGGTCATTACATTCTTCCCCACTTAAAATAATTTCATCCTCGAAATTGCTAAGGTAGAAAACAAACCCTATCGACTGGTTAGAACTTATTTGTTCACTTCACAACTTCATATTCCATTGAACCGAATTAAATTTCAATTAAATATTTATTCATTCTTACTAGTGACAATTCTCAAAAATCCTGAAAATTTACTAACACCTCAACTTTTCGAAAAATTTCGCCAGCACCTCCTTTGTACTGGTCAATATCTCAAACTCCAACTCGCCTCTTTGGGCCATCTCCAACCCAAAAGAAAATCAAACAGCCAAGCGGCTTGCCAATTCGGCTCATCAAAATCTCATACCCAATATATAATATAAACTTGTACCTTTTTGTCGGGCATATCAATATATCCTTTACATCTGCTGTTAATTCAGCATATACCAATGTCATCCCAAATCAACTCCAATCACTTTTATCTCCAACACAACCATTCGCTTATATCTAAGACAAATATCATTTCAAACTCGAGTTTCATTCTCAATTCCAACTCTTAACTTGATTATCAAATTACACTTTAAATTCGAATCTCACAATCCAATTTGTCTTGATATCATTATAATTCAATTTCATTTACCACTTAACAGACTTTACTTCAATTCCAATTTGCTTTCACAAATTTCTGTTTAATTTGTTTTTAATTCAAACAGTCTTTTCTCGGGAGTTTTAAACAGTTTACCATATCAAAATCAAACTTCCCTTTTAGGATTCAAACCAACTCATTTTCCCAAAACAATTCGAAATCAATATCTTTGGTAGTAATCCGTCACTTACAAACTCGAAAATGAACACTGATGATGCTGCGCAGTCATCATCAGAATTATTTTCTAGCGACCGAAGGGAGTTCAATACTATATCACTTTCAAAACCATCTCTAAACATTTCCACTTTGAAATTCATTTCAAAATATAATTCACACTGCTTGTAAAACAATTTAAAATCTCCCAAGGTCTTAAATTTTCCTTTTTTTTTAATCCAAATCCATTTACAAACACTTACCCAATTTTCCAGAATTTTAATTCAATTTCTGGTTTAAATTTCAGATTTAATTCGCTTCGTAACACTTATACGAATTCTACTTGGTTATATATGTAACCATTTTGCTTTTATAATCTTACTCGACAATAATTACAACCAATATATTATAATCATTTCAATATAAATCCTTTATATCAAAATATAATTTGGGTAAAATTATTTTGTTTACCCTCTTTCCAAAACATACCATGATGGTTCATTGTATTCGAGTGTTTATAAACTC
The DNA here is from genome assembly GCA_030737875.1 of Allium sativum. Taxonomy (NCBI): domain Eukaryota; kingdom Viridiplantae; phylum Streptophyta; class Magnoliopsida; order Asparagales; family Amaryllidaceae; genus Allium; species Allium sativum. The sequence continues at coordinate 3,034 of JASFAX010005089.1, read as the reverse complement.
CTACCGATACAATGAACCAAACTGATCGACTAGAATCCATAAACAACTCAACCAATAAATCTCCACAATATGAAATCATTCTATATTGAATAACAAATACGCTCTCTCGTATATATACACTCAACTCAATCTAGGGTATTACTTACCCTATCTCTACCGAGTCACACCACAGAGCCAAGGTAATACTTAACCTTAAGCTCTGAGAACTTATGTAAAGACCCGGAAATTAGCAATCTTGGTTATCGCCATAAACACAATGATGACTAACCAAACATCGAAAAATACCGGTAGTTAATGAAAGAAATTAGAGGGTGAGGATAGATAAGATAGAAACTTAGAATAGAAGAAGAAGAACAACACAACATCAGAGTAACATGAACCTCACAGCGGAACGAATAACATATAACATAACTTTGAAATATAAATCTGTACTTGAATATACATATCATTTCCAAAGTATAGCACTTACAACACAGCGGAAAAATAACCATAGCTATATAATTCTGAAGCCTCCTGCTCCATCTCTTCAAGTATCTGTAAATCCCGACTACTTGACTGCCCGTACAAAATTGGGCACCCAAGAGTTTAGGGAAAACAAAACAAAATAAACTCCGGGTCAGTCATGGGATTGGTGTGAGTAAAATAGTTTAAAACTATTTGAACAAGTAAACAATATCTCATAAGACCACGCCATATAACGGAACGGGTTTTTCCCTTATGAGAATCCAAATTATCTTTATATCAAAAAAAACCTTTTGATATTATAATAATGTCTATCAACCACAATATAACAATCATCTAGCAGAAACTCTTTCATCGCACGTTCTACATATATAGTATACAATAAAAACCACAAGCACGTATTGGGTAATGGATTTCCAACTATGACAAGGTATGGGACCACCTTTCGCTAGTGTACCTCTAGAGAGGAATACACTGGGTTCAACAAGAACATCTTGCAACCTGGCCACACATGACCAACTACTTATTTCGCTTGAGTGTATCGAATGTATATCACCAACGGTTGGGATCAACACCCGTTTCCGGAATGGGACAGCAACAAAAATAGATTTTTAGAAGTAAATGAAACTCTAGATCAGGTGATTATACACCCCAATAGGTGCGACCTACATTGCCATGCTGCCTGCCCGATTTTTGTCATTTCCGAATGTGAGGCTAGAGGCCCCGCTTATCTCTACAGATCACACATTTATTCACTTTGAATGTCACATCGTCATACCCGCCAAATCACAAATTGATTTCCCCAAAAATAACACGGGTATACAGCTAAGAGAAACGAATTCCTCCGCCACAAAACGTAAATACGTTTGAAGAGATCAACTTACGTGATCTATTAAATATACTCTGTCAGACATTCTTCCATATAGGTCGTCCTGGGACTGGACAAAGCGTAGGCACTATTCAGTGCATCCATCTTAGGCAATCTTTACCTAAGATTTATACAACAGTCCCTGCACTTTACTCCGTCTTCAATTATATTTGGCATATATGATTCGCAATGCTTATGCCAATACGGAGTGGTTCTTCGGATAATAATCCAACTGGTCTCCCCATATTAACAACGTTAAAACGGTCAAAAACTTCGATAGTCGGTGAGTTAACTATAAAAAACATATGTGCAAACAGCGATATTATTTCCAAATGGAATTTATATCGATCAATCATCATGGAACATTTATCTCTTTAGTTCATTAATTTATTTATCTCTTGTTTCCATATACGCAAAAGTTTTATTTTCTATTATCAGAAAACATTTCTGATTCTGATTTGGAAAACATTTCCAAAGCTCCTTCACTTGGTTTAAACCGATGTTTAAATCAAACATCGTTATGCCAACTCCAACCATTTACTAAATTCACTTAACCATCATTCACTATCAAACCTTACCATTCCTTAGTTAAGAAGGAAGTCAATCAAGTTGGGGTATAGTTACCTCTTAGACCTTAACTGAAAAACATTTAGCTTCAAAATAGTCAAAGTTTATCTTTTAAACTTTTAACAAACTTCTTTACGTAACTCTCGGATTCTTTTTACATATCCACTTCTTTATTGAAAACATTGGTTATAACGATAACGTTATAATCCCTACTTTCAATATTTCTAACTTCAAATATAACTTTTATTCCTTAATTTGAATAATTAACCTATTCTAATTTATTTATAAATAAATAAATCATGATTTAAAAACCGGAAAGTAAATAATACTTTCCCGATATCGATATAATCAAATTCGATGTATGACTCCCTTTCGAGAAATCTCTGTTTGATTAACTCTTCTTCGAATAACCTATATTCGATTATCTCTCTTCGAATAACTTATATCCGATTATCTCTCTTTGAATAACTTATATTCGATTAACTCACTTCGAATAACTGATATTCGATTAACTCACTTCAAATAACTTATATTCAATCTCTTTCTTTCGAATACGCTATATTCGATAATCTCCTTTCGAATAACTTATATTCGATAATCTCACTTATGAATAACTAAATTCGATTAACTCCTTTTAATTAAAGTAACATCGATTAACTCCTTTCGATTTAAACTAACATCGATAAACTCTTTTCGATTAAACTAACATCGACAAACTCTTTTCGATTAAACTAACATCGATAAACTCGACTTATTTAACTCCACTTATTTAACTCAACTTGATTAACTCCTATCGAATAACTAATATTCAATTAACTCTAATTGAATAACTAATATTCGATTAATCCAAGTTCGATTAACTGTGTCCAATTAACTCTATCTGGTTAACTCTAACTGGTTAACTCTAACCGGATAACTCTAACTGGTTAACTCTAACTCTAATCGATTAACTCTAATCGAATAACTAATATTCGATTAACTCTTTCGGATTAACTCCTTTGATTTATTCTTTTGAATTATCTCCTTTGATTAATTCCTTTGAATTAACTCCTTTGATTAATTCCTTTCCTTCGGTTTATTTCCTTTTCTATTTGTTTACTTAACAAATAACTATTCCCTTTTCAGTTCTATTTATTT